>CANNZV010000634.1:0-63050 GCA_947561585.1 Caprella mutica
CTACAGGCCTAACCATCTGCATTATACAGTATCTACAGGCCTAACCATCTGCATTATACAGTTTCTACAGGCCTAACCACCTGCATTATACAGTATCTACAGGCCTAACCATCTACATTATACAGTATCTACAGGCCTAACAATCTACATTATACAGTATCTACAGGCCTAACCACCTGCATTATACAGTATCTACAGGCCTAACCATCTGCATCATACAATGTATGAAGGTTTTCACCATCATCTACAATATATACAGACCTTTTTATCAATAGTTTAGATATTCAAAGAAAAATACTGTTATAAATTCTTTTCGTCGTCTTTTTTTCATTACGAAATTTATTGTTCTCTGCAACAAAATGGAAATCATTCCAAACTTCATTTAATGACCTCAATTATGAGAATGTGATCTATTTAGTCACATTTCATTATTTCTTTACTTGAAAGTATGGTACTTTCTTTAAAGTAAGTAAAATCTGTATAGAAATATGTCCTCATTGTATAAAATTAGGTGTAGCCAACCTAGGTACATTTTTTTAGAGTTCTCTAGTACCATTTTCGATATTTCTAAGTTATCAATCTTTAATATGTTCACTTTGGAAGATTTATTGATACATTAGAACAAGAATAGAAAGAATGGAACATTAAATATTGCGCATTTTAAAGATGGAGAATCCGATTCCCTTTACAAGAATAGAGTCTAGAAGGTCAATCACAAAATGAACTAATACAGATAAAGGATTTCTTCATTCAGATCTCCATCATCGCAGATACATTTTAAAGTTGTTCAGTGAATTTATATACAATTTAAATTCTCCGAAAGGGGATTGATGTTTTCATATGTTAATTATCGATGCTAATGTATTTCCATTCCTCCCCTGATCCTAATTCATCCTAATTCACATACACTTTCACCTCTAAAGGGCCGTACACACGTAAGGTTTTTTTAGTTTTTCCACCAGACTTTTTGCTAAGCTCCTCCTACTTTTTCCACGAGAATATAAGAAAAAACGATATGTTTATTATTTACAATAGTTGGTATCCATGATACCTGCAGGTATCATGGATACCAACTAAAATAAATAATAATAATATTGTTTTTTCTTATATTCTCGTGGAAAAAGTAGGAGGAGCTTAGCAAAAAGTCTGGTGGAAAAAACTAAAAAAACCTTACGTGTGTACGGCCCTTTAGAACTCCCTCACATCTTTTCTTCACTTTCTCTACAGTTGATTAGAAGGAAGTTGGTGATGTGCTAAGCTAGAACCCTTCCATGAACCATCTAATGGATCACTGGGACCATTCTTCCAAATTACTTTCTCGTACTCTGGTCATTTCGCGATTGATTGGAACTGTTGTAATTGATTCGCTTTGGTCGATATTAGGTTTGGATCAAATGGCTCCAAATAATGGCAAAGAATGAGTCTAAATAATCGCAAGAAATGAGAACTAATAAATAGCGTATACAATGAGAAGGAATTAGTGTAAATGGCGATATAAATTATCAGTTCCAATACTCGGACCAATCAGAACAAATAAAGGAAATAAGGAAGTAAAAGATAAAGTACTTCATGGGATATCAGTCAATGGTTATGAAAAATATATTGCACAATGAAAGGATTGGGTAATCCCTTCATTAACCCATCACTCTAACCGATAATCTCCTCATTAACCTATCACTGTAACCGATAATCCCCTCATTTACCTATCACTGTAACCGATAATCCCTTCAATAACCTATCACTGTAACCGATAATCCCTTCATTAACCTATCACTGTAACCGATAATCCCTTCAATAACCTATCACTGTAACCGATAATCCCTTCATTAACCTATCACTCTAACCGATAATCCATTCATTAACCTATCACTGTAACCGATAATCCCTTCATTAACCTATCACTGTAACCGATGATCCCTTCATTAACCCATCACTCTAACCGATAATCCCTTCATTAACCTATCACTCTAACCGATAATCCCTTCATTAACTTATGACTGTAACCGATAATCCCTTCATTAACTTATCACTTTAACCGATAATCCCTTCATTAACTTATTACTTTAACCGATAATCCCTTCATTAACTTATCACTGTAACCGATAATCCCCTCATTAACCTATCACTGTAACCGATACCACCGATGGTATTTTCCGTTTCATTAGCCATGTATTTCTGTTTTGCTCACAAATCTCAAATAGCGGCTCCACGAACCGTCAATAGTATTGGATGTCGATATTAAAGTAAGGCCCATCTTTGCTATTCCCTAAGTGGGTCAAGTCTATTGCCAGGTGTACGGTAACATTTAATGGCTTGGTATTGTGTAATCTTCTTAAACTATAGTTTAATAACTTCAGTTAGGTTATATATATTTACTTCATTATAATAAATATAGGAGATACTTATAATCATATTTATACACAAGGACTACCTAAAATAAAATGGTTAATTACACTGTGACGTTTATCTGACATCTGAAGTGTCCTGATGCGATGCAATTCTCACTTTATTTCTTTTTTAAATGGAATTCACTGAAGATAAACAATAGCCACAATACAGGGTTGAATTCGAAGAAATTTTGTGGAATTCAACACCTATTGACTGATGTAAATTCAACCACATTGACTGGTGTTAATTCAACCCTATTGACTGGTGTTATTTCAACCCTATTGACTGGTGTTAATTCAACCCTATTGACTGGTGTTAATTCAACCCTATTGACTGGTGTTAATTTCCTCCACTCTAAAATATCGCAACTGTAGCTTTTGTTCAAGATAGGTCATAACTAATTACATACTGTCAAGTTCATTCTGTTTTACATACAAATTAATACTTTCGAGATAGTTTTCCAATTGAATTTCTCTTTAAAATTAACTTTGTTGAGTTCTTTTGCAGCCTAACTTTTTAAGTGAGATTTCACTTCAATTAAAACATTTTAAACTCAAGTTATTTGACTTAAGATGCTGTGAAATACTCAGAACTTCTTTATCAAACTTTTAATTGGTAAATGTACGCTATTTTATTATGATTATAGTTATTATCATTTATTATCGATCGTATCTTATTTTACTGATTATCGATATATGGAATAATCGGTAACAATTTGAATTATGTTTCGACTGTACCCAGATAAGTTTTTTTCATAAATTCTATCATACATTTGGGTATTTACTGTTAAATTTATAGTATAGTATTAATTTGCCTGCTATTTTTTAAAGTATCTATATATTTTATAAATCGATATTAAGGAATTAGTATCTTAGCATTAAATTGATTTATAAACTCCAATTATATTAATTAATCTTAATGAATCTTGGCCACATACAAAAAAATAGAGAATAAATAACTATAGTTTCTCAAAGTTTTTTGTATGTGAAAATCATCGCTATATAATCAAATAATGTTCTCAATATCCGTAGATTTATATATATTTTATCTCTTCTATCCACTAAATGTATGTTTTTTCTTTTCAGATATGCGGGCTGAGAGAAGTTAAAGCCTGTGAAATGGTTATTGAGAAACACAGTTTATAAAATAAACTACAGGTACATGGCTTAGAACAGTAACAAGATATGCAGTTGTAGTCACCAGTATACCACTATCAACGTGCCTTTTTTATATGTTTTTACACATTAAAAGTTTGGTGCTTTTTGAAATGGTCTTATGTGTTGCCTTACACGAAAAGTGCTTTTAATTATTTTTCGCATTGTATTAGCAAATAGAAAATTGTCTGAATATTTTGGATTTTGTGATTGGTTTTGTGTGAATTTTTGATGCTGAAATTGTTAGGGTAAATAAATCAAAATGGCAGATGAAGATTTTGAAAAAAAACCTCGTCGATCTTCCACTAACATAGCTCCACCTTCTTCAACTTCTGGAAGAGGGTATTCAGCTGTTAAATCTTCCGAATCGTGTTCGAATCTTGAGGTGATCAGTAGTCACCAATCACCAAAGAGATCATCACGCACCGGATCTCCTAACTGTTCTCCTCGACGATCTCCTAGAGATATACCAACAGACGCCTCCTCCAATTTCTTTTCTGAACACAGACTGTCACAGCTTTTCGATGTTGACTCGTGGATAGAAGAAGAGTCATTGAATGGACTTGATGATGACAATGGAAGGGAACCGCCTCCTGAACCAGCGCCAAGATCTTCGTACTGTCCCCCTTCACCCCCAACTTCTCACTATGCTGCCGTAGCGAGGCAACTAAATCCCTACCAGAACCCTGAGCTACACTACCCAACTCTCTTCGTAGATCCTGATATGTACCCAGAGCTGTCCCCTAGTGATGGATCAGATACTAGGTTTTCAGGCGAGTACAACACTGCAGAATACAACAGACTGTCTACTCTCAGCAACCAGTCTTCCAGGTACCACTCCGTCTTCCCTAAAAGTGATCAACAGGATCACTCTGATGAGAGCCCTGATCAAAACCAACACCTTGAGCTAAATCAACGAGGTGCACCACTCCAATCAAATGATAAAGTTAGGAAGACATCAGAACGACAACTAAGTTCAACCAACAACGATTCGAATGGGCTTACCTCTTCGAATAAAGGAGCTATGTCCCTTCCATCTCTGCTGTCAGAGCTTGGACAGGATCTTGATGATGAGGTCTGGCTTGAAGATGACGCCACCGATGGAAGAGAAATTGAACATCAGAAGATGGATTGGCACAACCGTTGCCTGGACTTGGAAATGTCACTCCAAAGCTACAAAGATCATGCAGGAAAAGTTCGAAACATGCTTCAAGATAAGGTAAGAAAAACTCACCATCTTTATTCAACTTATTTCAATAGCTCTTATCAAAAATGTTTTGTAAATACATTACCCAGGATGATGCTTTATTCATACTATTCGAATCTTCAAACATAGTCAAATCTTAATTTGTACATACATTGAATTACGAAAATATTATTTAAGGTCCTCTCCAACTAACTTTTTAAAATATCATGTTACTTTATTTTATTAATTAACCGCCTATAAATTAAAATTAGATACTTTATTCATAATATTTGATTGATAAAAAAATTCAAAGTGTGGAGAGTACCTTCAATGAGTCAAAGTTTGTGTTTATAAAGGCTTTCGTTTCTTCCACCAAAAGCGTCTGTTTGGAAAGGTGAGATTCCCTTCTTTAGCGCCATAGTCCCTGATGAACGAAGTACGCCCACTAAATTAGATTGGAAGGAGCAGTCTTCATTTTCTGCTTCGTTAGACAGGCCTTTTCTTAATTACTTCTCCTTCTTCCTCTTCTTGTTTTCTCATTATTCTAATTTGAAGCAAAGTTTTTGGAGTAAATAATTATATCTGCGGCCATTCGGTTATCATCAATTTTTCTCCCTGAGATTCAGTCCCAAGAGTTCTGCAGACGGGACTTGAACTTGGAGGCATTAGTTCAATTATTCTTTCTATGCTTTGAAGTATAGAAAATGGATTTAAATTCTTGTATAGATTTATACTAACAGCAACTAATTAAAAATATCACTTGTTAAATTGAATATTTGTTGTAAGTTTTATTAAAATATTTCGTAAAATTTTCTGATATATTAAAAGAAGATTTGAATTGTTTGAGAATAATAATATTACTGGTCAATATCTAAACAAAGTAACTAACTCGCTCTTTAATTCAAATCCGTTGTTGATATTTTGTCGTACCACGAAGAAGCAAAGAGGCTCCATCCGCTACAGGCGCCGTTATTGCTCTTTTTTCTCGGACAAGGAAGATTTTGTCCATTTCTTTGTTTCCATAAACGTCTTCAGAATGTCGTTTAACTGCATTTTCGCGACACTTTGAACGTCTAACATCGCGTTATTTTTCGCTGCTGATGTTACTATTGGTGATTTGAGTGTTCTTTTTTGGCCATTAACTGTACAGTTTCGGTGGACTCGGGGAGGACTTTAGTTTAAACAACAAAAAGGATTTCTTTATGGACGGACAGACAATTTGACAATACTGATAACATTTTTGTTATCAGTAACTAAGACTGATGTAAATATAACTAATTCGAGAATTAAGGTTTAGTAATATCATTTCGACTAATCTATAAATATTCCTATTATGAATATAAACTAATAAATTGAGTTTATAATATAATAGAAATAGTAATATTTGTAAAATAAAAAGCCATAATTTTACAATATGGATAATAAGCATTTAAACCTTCTCACTCCTTTCACTCACTCACTCACTCACTCACACACTCACTCACTTACTTTCCACTCACTCACTTAATCACTCACTCACTCACTCACTAATTCACTCACTCACTCACTCACTAATTTACTAACTCACTCACTAATTCACTCACTCACTAACTAATTCACTCACTAACTCACTCAATAATTCACTCACTCACTAATTCACTCACTCACTAATTCACCCACTCACTAATTCACTCACTCACTAATTCACTCACTCACTCACTAATTCACTCACTCACTCACTAATTCACTCACTCACTTACTCACTCACTTTTCTCTCACTGACTCACTCACTCTTTTCTCACTCACTCACTCCTTTCACTCACTCACTCACTCCTTTCACTCACTCACTCACTCACTCACTCACTCACTCACTCACTCACTCACTCCTTTCACTCACTCACTCACTCCTTTCACTCACTCACTCACTCACTCACTCCTTTCACTCACTCACTCACTCACTCACTCATCTCTTTTTCTGTAAGTGTATCCTAGGACTCATCCTCTCCAATCCCCTTACCGTCACTTCTAAGTCTCATCCTACCTTGAATATTCAGGCGTAAGACTCAGATCGGATTGCAAAGAGTGTCTGCCACTGTATTTATGGAACACTTACAGAAATATACTTTATTTACTTCACGGATATATTTGAAATGTTAATTTCGAACATTTAATAGGAAATCTACGTAGCTCTCAACTGTACAGATTCTTACAGTTCTCAGGTTTTAACTGTACATCTATAATTGATGTTTGTTTTATAAGAAGATGCATCTAAAAAAATGAAAATTAGTTGAAAATTATTAAAAATTAAATCTTAATTATAACTCAGATAGTTTTTTCATTTCCAATTTGGATTTATAATCAAAATTAATCATACATCATTTCATATATTTTTATTTGATGACTTTATAATTCTATTTAGTTAACTGAAACGAAGTATACGGTAGTTATGTACCATTTTTCATCACCAGGCACTGCAGCGTTAACATCATTTAATATCAAGTATTAATTAATGTACGAAGGTTAACATTAATATTATTCACTCAAGCTTTTATTTCATATGCATTAATAATAAATGACATATCATATTGCTAAGTCCCTTGTCATGTTGATTAATTAATAAACCGAAGAAATAATTCTTCACGCTATTAATGTTGATATGGCAGACAATGTAATGTTCTTATAGCTTCTATTTTCTTCTGTAATTCAATTTGTATCAAAAGTTGAGCTTAGAAAACATCGACTTTAGGTAACGAAAGAGTGTGTTTTCTAGCATTGAAATACAGTAAATAAATTTTAAGAAAATTACTTGGAAATAAAGTTTTGAAAAATTGTGAAATGATATCCATGTAAAAAAATTTTTTTCTCGATAATATATTTTCATTTAATTAATTCGTTTAATTACTAAATTATATCTATTTTACAGAAACAAAAGAAGAAATTGACAACAGCCAATGAGAAATAATAGCATTGTTCGGAGTCATTTGACTCATTGTTAACTGCAAAATATTCCTGACTCAGCTCTTTGACTCATTTCTCTGAATAGCTACAGAGTCATTCTGCTGGCAGCGGAACAGCGATGACTCGATTAGAGTCATGACTCATCTACGATAAATGGAAAATAATTTGAAGAAAAGGATGTAGTAACATACAAGTGCATATAAATTTAAACATTTTTGCATTTTAATTATTGTTTTAAAATTTATTTGAATTCAATATATTTTTTGTCTTTTTTTTTACACTTAAACTCTTGTACAAAACGCGTTTGAAATGAAATTGTTATTTTTTTCTTATAATAACATTTTTTTCCAAATAATTAATTAAATAAAATAGTGAATAAGTATATGATTAATATCAAATATTATCTATTTATTTGGTCTTTATTACCGAATTATCCAGGTAGCAATGATTCTCGGGACAATGTTGTCACAATATTGTCCCAATGTTGTCCCAATATTGTCCCAATGTTGTCCCAATATTGTCCCAATGTTGTCCCAATATTGGCTCAAGAAACATTGCTACCTGTGTATATCCATTAATTGTTCTTAATTTCAAATTATATCCATTTATTTTCGCTCATATACCAAATTCTATCCATAATAGTGAATGGTGTTTATTATCAATAACTTGAAATTAATAGCCGTACTAAATACTCTAATAATGTAACTTTAGCTAATCTATTAGCAAACCAATATTCATTTCAATTACCATTTGGTCGTTTGCTCTGCTGTTTATCACCACTCTAATCACCATCGGTAATTAACGATCGCATTGAGACTGCTGATCACCATTCACCACCAGGCGCTGATAAGTTAGGGACTAATCACCGTTATATCACCATTGTATAATTACTGGAGAACAACCATATTCATATTGTTGCCATGTGATGGATAAAGTATGGAGTACTTCGTGTCCATGGAATTTACTTGGTATTTACTTTCCTTTGTTTTTACTTTATTTTATCTTCATTTTTCATTCGTTTTATTTTACTTTATCTTTAATTTTAATTCTTTTAATATAATTATATTTCTAATTTTCCTTCTTTTTCCTTCTTTTCTTTTTACTGTTCAATCTGTTTACCCTTTAATTTTCAATCTTTTAATTTTATTTTCTCTTTAATTTCCATTCTTTTAATTTCATTTAATTCCCATTCCCCCTCCCTTAAAATCTCTTCCTCACATCCCATCTCCCTTTTATCACGCCTCTCCTTTATATTTTCTCTCCGTAATCTTTTCGAGTCGTTTGGGTAACTTCAGTCGAATCTATCGCCTTCGTTTGAATCCTCTCCACTGTTCGGATTTCGAGCTTCTCCCCACTTCGACACTCTCTAAGAAATATGATTCATTCGAAGTTATTTTATGAGTATTCATTTCTTATATAATTTGAATCATTAAATTTTTTAATGATGAAATATTTTCGTATTTTAATGAATCAGTAAATGGAGAATAAAAGAAAACTCGTGATATTAATTGAGAAAATGTTGAAAATCTTTAAAGGCAGCCATATTGCCACTCGCTTTAATAATATCAAATAATTTAAATACCATTATACTGGAAAAAAATCACTGTAATTAAATAATTAACATAATATATCTATTTTTATGCCCATTATAACAACTATTATTATGTTAGAATAATTGTATTGTGTCAGCATAGATGCAATATTTATAACTGTGAATATAGTCTTAATGTTTGATATGTACAGAACTAGAGCTCTAATTGTTCTTAATTGAGTTTATATTTGGTATAACTGTAAAGCATTATTATTTTGCGAGTAAATGTTAATTTGATTTATATTCCCTTAAAATTTTCAGGGAGAACCTAATTAGATTGTAAATGGTTATGTATGTTAGATATAAATATTTATATATATATAATATGAATAATAATTGCTAAAATGTAAATGAATTATACTGAGTAATTTCCCTAGAGTTACATTTTTTTTGGGATATTAATTTAAATAACTGCGTCAATATTATGAAATTATCACTATAGTTGATTTTCTTCATAAATTATTTTTGAAATATAATAGGTATAATTTAAAGCCAATACTTGTAGTTATTTATTAGATTGCTAAACCATTTCTAAATCTTTTCAACATTACTTTATGGAACAATTTTATTGGATTAAAGTGTCTACATATTATACAGTCATCACACTATTTTATTTAGATGAACCGTTAACCATACTTTTATAAGGAAATAATGTTACTCAATTAACCCTTTATTATTCTACTAATCATTTTCAGTCACATAAACTGAGTATAAAAACCTATTTCCTGAATGATAAGGAAGTTTTCCGAATAATACTGAAAACAATGTATTAAATAACGTAGCATTTAATTTATTTTAAATATAGGACGAAACAGTTGACTAATAGTAGTGAAAGAAGGACCTAAAACGTATCCTATTATCCCTCCTCTCCCTCCTCCCCTCCCCCCAGACAGTCCGTGTTCTTGCTCCTAATTCCTAGATTTGTCCTGCAGCAGATCCTATGAATTCTCAGCAAACTAGATACCATTCCTGCAAATCCTTCTTTTATTCTCCCACTGTCGACTAAATCCTCCGGTCGGAGATGATAGAGAATTTCTCTGTCTTCGATTTTGGGGCAAAATTTTCCCTACTCTCGACAATGGGTAAATTTGTTATTTTTAAGTTTGGGTTATTTTTTAATACGAGGTAACGTAAAATTTATAATAATTACAATTCAATGTTGAGATGCTAAATTGTATGTTTTTTATCAATAATGAATAATTTTTTAAAGAAATACTAAAGTAAAATGACAAACCGTGAGCAGAATTGTATACAGTAAAGTAATAGGGAAGTTCTATTAAGGCTTTTTTTAAAATAAGAAATCAACTAATGACGTCACGAATAATGAAAATGAAATTTCGAAATGGTTTCATTTTTTCATTTGGAAAATAAATAAAATTTCTGTTTGAATATTTCATACCTCAGACTTTTTATATATAAATATTTCTCAAAATATCTTCTTGAATCAGAAATTTATTTAATTATTTCTATTAGATATTTCATTAAGTTAGATTTTCAATTAATTATTTCTTTTAAATATTTCCTTGAATCAATTAATTTCTTTTCTATTTAAAAGTTATTACATTTGTATGCTGTTGATTTTCTAATCGAGAGATATAGCTTTATATTTATTTTTTAATTAATAATGATCTAGATTTCCAGAAGAAATAACATGTTAAGCTATTACTTCACGTTTTACTGCTTCTATAATTGCTTTTCAATTAATTATTTATTTTTAATATCATTTATATTGTTTTATCTCGCAATATTCTAATTGAATATGCAAATACTTTAAATTTCTCTTATATTGTTTTTCAAACCTATTTTATAATTCTGTTTGTGTTTTGTACGTTAGGTTTTTCTTTATAGAACTGCAATGAATAATTTTTAACTCATTTTTCAAGAAAAATGTTTTATAAACTTTTCATGATATTAAATCAAGTAAAGGCTGTTGTTCTAATGAAATTTAATCAACCTCATAAACAACAAGTTTGAGCAATACAAATTGTATTTTTAATGAGATATGTATTACATTTTTAATTGACATTACAAAAACATAGTTTGAAATAATTTATTTTGATTAGAACTATTTTGACGGGTTTCATTTGTTCTCTATCATTGTATACTGTAACTAAAACGGTACATAGAAAAAAACAAGTGATAGATTAATTGTATTAGGTATTACATGAGGGTACGAGTAAAATAAAGTATTTGCTGATATTTGCTTTTCAAAAGAACTGTTAGAATTTTTTTATGTAATATGATTTTTTATGAATTGAGATTATTAATGAAAAGAAAATAGTTTTATTTTGAAATAGCGCCATCTAGTGATAAATAGATCAAGTTTTTTGCGAATCATTGTTGATATCTTAAAAATGTTACATAAAAAAAACGTTACACAAAAAACGTTACACAAAAAATGTTACATAAAAAACGTTACACAGAAAACGTTACACAAAAAACGTTACAGGAAGAACGTTTATATAATTATCATGTATGAAATACTTTGATTTTCGCCCACTATCGAACAAATTATAAGATGAATTTTTAGCATAAACTAATTTCAATTTATACATTTTACTTTCAAATAATTTTTTACATAGTATCATTAAATATAGCAAACACAGTACGTTGTTAAAGAAACATTGAGAGTGATGTTAAAAACGACAGCATGTCATTTCACTAATTTACTATGACTGATGATTGTAATTAGTGTGATATATTAGCATGCTTATTTACTTTATTCTTATGACGTCAGTATCTTCTATAAATAAAAAATTAATTTTTAAAATACATTTCAAATTATATCATTTCGATTGTATAATCTGAATACACATTAAAGTCCAAATTATCGAACAAAATAATAAAAAAATATATATATTTAACACGTCAATATACGTATACTTTTCTTTTATGAGCGAAAATGTGAAACCGTTCGATAATTCAGATCTTACCCTGAATGACTCACCTAAATCTATTAGTAACTTTGTCATGTTTATGCAATGAGATGGTGATCACTCTCTGCCACATTACAACTCCTGTAACGACAAATGTGATTAACAAAACAAAGAAATGACAGTGTGCAATTTATGTCTTGTCTCTTGCGAATTGCAGTCTTTGTAATTTAAGAAAATGTGCATTGTGGTTAGATTGCATGTAACCGGCAGGCCATCTTTAAAAATGCGCTGGTTTTCATTTGGAACGTAGGATGAAATACGAATTGTCGGTCAGTTTCTCATCAATTCATTCACATAAGAAGCGACAATATGAATTTTTTTATTTTTTGTTATTATCATATAGTTTTTTCTTATATGACCGAAGATGTGGAACTGACTGATAATTCGTAACTTACCCTAACTGTAGAGATTCTACTAATAATATGTATTTATTTCTGAATCAATTACTGTGATTCTTTGGACAATAATGTTATTAAATTAAACATCATTAAATTTTTATGTTTGTGAGTGTTTGTGAGGAAATAAATAAATATTAAGTCAATGGATCTCTGACGGCACACCACATAATAATTACTATACACCAAAGTGACTTTCTCACTCTATTGCTCTGTTTGGTATACAGTTTGAAATTCATAACTTAGACCACAAGTTAGATAGAGTTAGAGACACGTCAGATGTTTGATTGCACGGGAAACTGCAGTGAACATACTGTTATGAACTCTGTAGTGAACATACTGTTATGAACTCTGCAGTGAACATACTGTTATGAACTCTGTAGTGAACATACTGTTATGAACTCTGCAGTGAACATACTGTTATGAACTCTGTAGTGAACATACTGTTATGAACTCTGCAGTGAACATACTGTTATGAACTCTGTAGTGAACATACTGTTATGAACTCTGCAGTGAACATACTGTTATGAACTCTGTAGTGAACATACTGTTATGAACTCTGCAGTGAACATACTGTTATGAACTCTGTAGTGAACAAACTGTTATAAACTCTGTAGTGAACAAACTGTTATGAACTCTGTAGTGAACAAACTGTTATGAACTCTGTAGTGAACAAACTGTTATGAACTCTGTAGTGAACAAACTGTTATGAACTCTGTAGTGAACAAACTGTTATGAACTCTGTAGTGAACAAACTGTTATGAACTCTGTAGTGAACAAATTGTTATGAACTCTGTAGTGAACAAACTGAATGTGAACTCTGTAGTGAACAAACTGTTATGAACTCTGTAGTGAACAAACTGGACTTGCAGCATTCATCATATGGAATATATTGTGAACAGTCTTTTATTAAAAGTCATCTAATGAACTCTTTAGAATCTCACCAGGTATCACCAATCACCTCAGATGTTATTCACACCAACTCTACCGCTTCTAAACAGAGAGAGTTTTGATAGAAGTTCACTGCTTCTATTTCCGATAGAGGCACTTCGCAACCTCTGAACTCAGTCTAAGTGTCACAAAGTTAGAAATCACACTATTGGTGTATTGTCTTACCAACTAAAGGCGACTCAAACCTGATCATCAATGAGAAACTGGGATAGTGACTTATTTATTTAGGAAAACAGAGTTTTCTCTTCATTCTCTTTTATTATATCATCTTCGTACGTTTTTGTATCTTATTATCTCTTGCTTACTCCATTCTCTTCCTATATTCCCCCTTTCCTTTTCCCTCTTCTCTCTCCTCTTTGTCTTCTCTCCTTTTCTCTCTCTTTTTCCTTCTTCTCTTCCCTCTTCTCTCTCCTCTTCCCTCTCTTCTTCTCCCTCTTCTTATTTTACTTCTTCCATCTCCTCTTCCACTCCCTCACGCACATTGCGGTGTGGCTTCTTCCCCTGCATGTGATGTGTGCCGGAATAGGCAAGTGTTTACGAGATGTTCCTGACTCTAACAGCCAAATACAAACTGCTGGATTACAGACCTCCCTCCGCTTTATATTTCGCACAATCTCATTTCGCGAACTACACACTCTACACACACTACACACTTTCTCACAATAACCTTTGAACGGCACCCTACGAATCTACTTCTTTGCACATACTACTGCAATTATCATTATGTCATTTTTAAGTAAATTCTTTTGTTTGATTTTATAAGTTAATGTAACAATTTCCAAATGGATGTGATTTTCTATCAGTTGAAACATTCTAATTTGTTATGCATTATCGAATGAAAGATTTGAACCTACACAATGGATATGCTAAAAAATGTATACTTTGCTTATTTCAGAGTACTGAACACTAACTATTTACAATCAATAAATCAGTTACATTATGAAGGTTCAATGAATTAGTTTTAAAATTATTTGTTAATTCTTCAATTCAACTGATTTATCATTTTAGTGTACTTTATATACCTTTTATTTGAATTATAATGCATAAAATTAATATAATATTGAACATTCAGGAGCCAAAAAAAAAAAGAAATGCATCATTTTGTACGTGTTTTTAAAATTCCCTCCACGTTGTACAATTCCTTCCACATTGTACAACTCCCTCAACGTTGTACAATTCCCTCCACATTGTACAATTCCCTCAACGTTGTACAATTCCCTCCACGTTGTACAATTCCCTCAACGTTGTACAACTCCCTCCACGTTGTACAATTCCCTCCACGTTGCTTCACTCCCTCCACGTTGTACCAATCCTTCCACGTTGTGCCACTCCCTGCACGTTGTACCAATCCCTCCTCGTTGTACCACTCTCTCTATGTTGTTCAATTCTCTCCTCGTTGCACCACTCCCTCCACGTTGTAACAATCCTTCCACGTTGTACCACTTCCTCCACGTTGTACCACTCCCTAAGCGTTGTGCCACTCCCTCCACGTTGTACTATTACCGCCAAAATGTACAATTCCATCAATGTTGTACCAATCCCTCCACGCTGTACAATTCCCTCCACGTTATCCACTCCTTTCAGGTTGTACCACTCCCTCCACGTCATAGTATTACCACCACATTGAATAATTCCCTCCACGTTATACCATTCCCTCCAGGTTGCTCCATTCCCTCCACGTTTTACCATTCTCTCCACGTTGTAAAATTCTCTCCACGTTGTACCATTCTCTCCACGTTGTACAATTCTCTCCACGCTGTACCATTCTCTCCACGTTGTACAATTCTCTCCACGTTGTACCATTCCCTCCACGTTGCTCCATTCCCTCCACTTTATCACCATAATAGTTTCCAATAAGCCATTATCGCGATGTTGTCAATTGGTCGCAGTGTTCGTCCCCTCGGTTCGTGTGTCCGTGACTCAGGTGCGTCTGTTCGTCATTAGGGTTCGCCCCATCATTAGGCATCTGAGTTAGAGCACTCAAAGGGTTACGAACTCGGGGACACTTTTCTGCTGTAGCCGAACTCATTAAAAGTACATCGATTATGGATGGCGGATGCTTTAGTCTGATTGCTTGGGATTAGCTACTTTCTTTTTTGTATAAATTAACTGAAATAAAGGAAAGTGTCTTTATTGCTGAGTAAATATGCTGAGTCATGGTGGAGTAAGAGTGCAGTCTTTCTCTTAGATATTTACTCAGCTAAAGAGATATTGAGTTACAAATAATATAAAGAGAAAATGGAGAAGATAATGTGTATTAACAGACATTAGTTATCAGCTGTCATGGTGACTAATGCAGTCATCTGGTGACTAATGCAGTCATCTGGTGACTAATGCAGTCATCTGGTGACTAATGCAGTCATATGGTGACTAGTGCAGTCATCTGGTGACTATAGTGCAGTCTTCTGGTGACTATAGTGCAGTTATCTGGTGACTAATGCAGTCACCTGGTGACTAATGCAGTCATCTGATGACTAATGCAGCCACCTGGTGACTAATGCAGTCATCTGGTGACTAATGCAGTCACCTGGTGACTAATGTAGTCATATGGTGACTAGTGCAGTCATCTGGTGACTATAGTGCAGTTATCTGTTGACTAATGCAGTCACCTGGTGACTAATGCAGTCATCTGATGACTAATGCAGTCACCTGGTGACTAATGCAGTCATCTGGTGACTAATAAAGTCATCTGGTGGCTAATGCAGTCACAATGTAGTTAAAAAATTGTGGGAAATATTTTTCATAAATTTAAAAAATAAAATAACGGTAGTAAATTTTTTTCATTATGCAAGATTCAATCTTTTTAATGTAACTTACTAAACAAACTTGTTAAAAATAGGAGGAAGTAAATAAAAGTTATAATACCATAAATTAACAAATGTATGATAAATTCAATAATTTCTTCCCCAATTTCTATTTTGAATCTCACCCAATTTCGCATTACAATGTCCTCACATTTTATTTCCCTCATAACAATCAATCAAATTGTTATCTCCGGAGAGAGCCTTTCATCAATCAACAGAGGGTTTTTCACCAAGAGATTTTTCACTGATGGATTTTCAGTGGATTAGCCCCCGCACTTGGTAGTGCCAAGCCACTCACTGTGATGGAAATGTGGCTTACGGCAAGAAAGGAATAAAAAAACTAATAAAATGAAGTGGTTTTAGATGCAAGAAGTGACATTTGATATTTTCTTCCTACAATAAATTTTTTATAGATTTGTATATATTTTATTGATATATTCAAAGATATTGAAAATGTTAGACTATACTATTATGATATACTATACTATATTAATAAACTATACTATTATGATATACTATACTATATTGATATACTATACTATTATGATATACTATACTATATTGATATACTATACTATTATGATATACTATACTATATTGATATACTATACCATTATGATATACTATACTATATTGATAAACTATACTATTATGATATACTATACTATATTGATATACTATACTATTATGATATACTATACTATATTGATATACTATACCATTATGATATACTATATAATGTTGACAAAGAGCAATGTTTCTTTTTAAAAGTTTTTAATAATAATGTTCCAACTAATTTTTAAATTAGTTGGAAATTATCCTTAAAAATGATACAACAAATACTATATAGCTTTTAATTCAAAATATCTTAAAAATTGGTTTAAATTTATTCTTTTGTCGCCTTGAAATAAACGATATTTTGTAATTCATGCAACTCTATTATTTTTTTCAAGAAGACATTCATTTTTCATACTATTTGTAATTTTTTTTAAATCAAACCTATTATTAATATCCTTCAATGAATAATAAATTCATACCTCATTTCAATATATTGATAACAGATTTAGTTCATCAATTATTGAGACTTTATGTTAATGTAATCATTAACATATAACAATTCATACATTGAATCTATTTCCAAACACAAAAACGAGACAACTAAAATGTTCTTAGTTTCTTTTCTCTTTGCTGACAATTTGCAGCAAGTCTGTCTGTCATTGCAGACTGCGTGTGCGTGCATTTAATGTCTTACTGCAGGAACTGCATTATTTCAAAGAGAGGATTCTTCGTGATGAGACACAAAAAAGAAGAATTTAGTTTTCGAAAGAAAGGAGAAAATGAAGATGTTAAAATTTAACATCTCAGTCGGTCATATATAAGAAAAAACAATACAGTTATAATAATTAAAATTTATATTTTAATTGGCAATCATGATACCTGCAGATTTCAAGGATACCAATTCAAATTGAATAATAATTTGTATAAAATTTTTATACCGAAAATGTGCAACTGACCGATAATTCGTAACTTACCCTACATGTAGAAATAGAGGTAGTCTTCTATTTTATAAATGCAAATTTGAATAATTTTTCCCTTTTAACTCCAGTTGCAAAACTATACCTACTCTATTTACTATATTCTGTAATATATAGTGTACATTTTTCATAAAGATAAATCTTGCCCTTTTCTCTATAACATAAATCGTTGATCTTGAAAGCCTGTCTCCGGTATACAAAAATGTTTGGGCCATATTTTAGATGTTAATATCCTGTAGAGTCTTATCAATTGGCTGCAAGAAACCTTTCTCTGAGCGATCTCTGCCATCGAAATGAAATTTAGACACTTTTACCTCTCTTGCGTGTGCACTAGGGCAACAATTCTTACTTTTAACTCCTGTGATTCGACTGAATTTCAAACAAATCTCAGCCTCTGTCACCTGAACGGCATTTGTGACAGTATTCGACATATGCAGTCGAACAAATATCTAGATATGTAGAATTGCTCTGAAATATGTATGAGTACACTTTGAATGTGTATTTTTAATATTTTAATATTTATATAATATTTGAATATTTATTTATATAATATTTGAATATTTATTCATATAATATTTTTATCTTTATTTATATAATATTTGAATATTTATTTATATAATATTTTTACCTTTATTTATATAATATTTTAATATTTATTTATATAATATCTTAATATTTATTTATATAATATTTTAATATTTATTTATATAATGTTCCAATACGTTTTCATTATTTTAAAATATCAATATCAAGAGATACTATTCATATAAAATAGAGAATAAGGGATCCAATAGTATAGCGTATAGGAGTTCGCAAAGAGTGTCCAATATTAAGAGGATTCAATAGCCTTTAATCTATTCTGATCCTCTATTAACGGAACTTTAAAGGATTTAGCCTCTATTACACTAATCCTTATCATTGCCCTGAAATGACTCTATAATCTATTAATTACTTTACTTTTCAAAACTCTATTAGTTTCTTCGAGAAGTTTTATTCAATTTATTGACTATTTTATTTTCATTTTAGAGCTAGAATAAATGATATTGAATTAATACATGTTTTATTAGCAGTTATAATTATCGAAAACATAATCAAAGACTTAGTTTAGCTTACCGAATTATATACCTTTTTTTTTACTAAAAGTTATTCATTAATGAAAATCAAGAGACAAAATAATTGCAACTTAAATATGGAAAATGAATGTTGCAAAATATGATTATTACAAAAAATCCGTTGTTGTGAATCTTTTGAACGTAATTCTATAACCGGTAATTAAATTTTGTTAATTATTGGTTAATATTCGTTTTGATTCTATACTGGAATATTTTATTCATTTCGCACGGAAATGATATTGCCTAATTATTGGAATATTCCATTGATAAGAAAGGGGATGTTTGGATTCCTAAGGAATATCCCTTGCATGTGCCAATGTTCTTCACTGCAGGTCAACAGGTTCAAGCACCTCTTCATTACACAGAAGTCATTATTTATGGTAGTAACGAAGCTTGTCTCTACAATGCAGGATAAAAGTATGCATGGGCTAGAAAGGTGGTCTTTTATGGTAGCCGGTAAATTGCTCAAAAACAATTGCTCGAAAGACAATTGCTCGAAAACAATTGCTCGAAAAACAATTGCTCGAATGAACAATTGCTCGAAAGAACAATTGCTCGAAAGACAATTGCTCGAAAAACAATTGCTCGAACGAACAATTGCTCGAATGAACAATTGCTCGAATTAACAAATTGCTCGAATGAACAAAATTGCTCGAATTATAAAATTGCACAGTTTTCGATTCTATAAAAGTCAGTTATTCATGAAGTGGAGCTGCACCTAACAATCCTTGTTTCTTTTCAGTAATTGATCATTAATCATTCTATAAATGATTTTAATTATTACTCATTCTGCATAATCTTTTTTTTTAACCCGTTTGGGCCATCTCGTATGTAACATGTGAATTGGAATCATGTGGTGAATCACTACTATTCATGTTTTTCATAAAACCTGAAAATTTATTTATTACTAGCCTATCTGTATGTGGTACCTCAATAGGTGAAATAACTCAAAGTTATGGCAGAGTCTTAATAAATCTACAAAAAAAATTCCGGTTTTATGATAAAAGAAACGTGAATAGTACTGATTCACCACATGATTCCAATTCACATGTTACATACGAGATGACACAAACGGTCTAAAAAAAAGATTATGCACAATGAGTAATAATTAATATCATTTATAGAATGATTAATGAGCATTTACTAAAAAGAAACAAGGATTGTTAGGTGCAGCTCCACTTCATGAATAACTGACTTTTATAAAATCGAAAACTGTGTAATTTTATAATTCGAGCAATTTGAAAATTCGAGCAATTGTTCATTCGAGCAATTGTTCGTTCGAGCAATTGTTTTTCGAGCAATTGTTTTTCGAGCAATTGTTCTTTCGAGCAATTGTTCATTCGAGCAATTGTTTTTCGAGCAATTGTTTTCGAGCAATTGTCTTTCGAGCAATTGTTTTCGATCAATTTACCTAGAACCGTCTTTTATATAGGTACTTCAAAAGGTGGTCCCTTTTTAGTACTTCAAAATGTGGTCTCTTTTTTAGTACTTCAAAAGGTGGTCTCTTTTTCAGTACTTCAAAAGGTGGTCTCTTTTTCAGTACTTCAAAAGGTGGTCTCTTTTTCAGTACTTCAAGAGGTGGTCTCTTATTTAGTTACTTCAAAAGGTGTTTGTGTTAACAAATAGGCTGCTACGACCTGTAGAACGAGCCTAAAGTAGATGAGGTAGAAAAGGGACCATCTACCCTCAGTAAAAATGCTTCTACTGTACACTCTGCAAATACAAAACCTAATATTAGTGAATAATTAATTAATCTTTTCGATTAAATATCTTTTGATCGAGTATTGATCAATAAATAGTTAATTTTCATTACTCCAAAATTCTTCTTCATTTTCCTCTATATCCGTATTTTCAGTAATGCTAAGTGACATCATTTAAATTTAGCAAGGGTTTTCCAGCAGATTAGAAGTAGATTAAGCTCGTCCATATTAATTAACTATTGGTATAATTTAGGAACATTATGCCATCTCTCCCCTATTTGATGAGTTATTTTTAATGGAGAATTAATCGCTTGCTAATCCAACTAATCATTTCCAATGCACTCCAGTCACGGGGTAAATATTGGAACTTAGGAAGGTATGGATTTAAATTAGACTTGCTTTTCAAAATTAGATTATTCAATTGACTGTTGATGTTAAAGATTTAAAATAAATAGTTGAAGAATTATCCTTTAATCCTTTAATCAGTTTTTTATTTGATAGTTTAGACACTCTAAATTTTTATTATTAGAATTATTTGAAAATTTGGCAAATAATTATTCTTGTTATTATTCTATTATTGGTCTATAATAACATTAACTTCTACTGAATATCACCAATTTATTTAAATGATATGTTGTAGGTTCATTACTCAGTTTTTAAATTCTATGAATTATACTTTAAAAATTAGTAATTTATCACAACACTTTTGACGGTCCATTACGTCTTCACGCACTACTATCGCCGCGACTCATCACACCCCCCGTGTCACCTATTCAATGTAGTGTTTTGGCGCGTGTCCGCGCATCCTATCACTGCATGAGGAGACTGTGACGCCATTAACGGCTTAGGGCCAATCCTGCGCCCTGCATTCATTGTCATAACGAAGCTCTAATGGAGTTGACATTAAAAACAAATGACACTCTGATGTGGGGACTTCTGCTGCCAATGGATGTTAGACGATATTAAGTGCTTCAGAAACTTACCAGCGTCTGGGAGAGGACTACGGTGTACTGTGTACTGTACTGGAAACATAGGACTACGGTGTATTGTGTGCTGGAAACATAGGATTACTGTGTACTGTGTACTAAGAAACATAGGACTACGGTGTACTGTGTACTGGAAACATAGGATTACTGTGTACTGTGTACTAAGAAACATAGGACTACGGTGTACTGTGTACTGGAAACATAGGCTATTTGTGTAGTGTGTACTAGGAAACATAGGACTACGATGTATTGTGTACTAGGAAACATAGAACTACGATGTATTGTGTACTAGGAAACATAGGACTACGGTGTATTGTGTAGTAGGACACAGAATATGAATATTTTAAATAAAGGACACTTAATATGTGCTTTTAAGAGATTATACACTTATTATGTATATACACTTATATACTTGATATACTTATTAAGAGATTACACATTACGATGAACATTTCAAAACCTAGAACACTCAGTTCATTATTATAAAAGGAAATACACCTCGAAATCACTCCTTTGTATCTTTTAGAGAACGTATATTTTCAAATTTATTATACTGTATACTATAACTGTACATATCATTCATTTATTGAACCATTCGTAAAGTCATTCTCATCCGTATTCTCAATGCATTCTCTGAAATGTTGATAAGTTGTACGTACGTCTGCCCCAGAGTTTATTAGTCTCCTGACAGGTTCTTAGAAATGAAATGCAAGATTATTTGACATCTCTGAAATGGATCTTCTCCACTACAATGATTTTATTTTATATTACATATTTCTGTGATTTAAATATAGTTAATACTCATCCATGATTATATGAATTGTAGAGATGAACTTTCAAAAACTTAGGAACTGTTGTAAATTAGATTATCGATTTTAGTTATCTTTTACCATTGCCATCATAATCTTTAAGGTTAAGCTCATCATTTAGATTGTTCTTTCACCACTTCATTTTCCTCTTTCCTGCATTCTTGAGGCTGCTATCATATCGTATTAGTTACTTTCACAGTCACTTTCCTGTTTGACAGTAAAGTATTTTGAGTTACAGTTAATGTAAATATAATTAGTGTTAATGTTAGACTGACAAAATATACCTACTAGTATCCGGTTTTCTCTCCCGATAGACCGGATTTACCACCTAGTGACTAGATAAACCACATAGTGTCTAGATTTACCACCTAATGTCTAGATTTACCACCTAATGTCTAGATTTACCACCTAGTGTCTAGATTTACCACTTAATATCTAGATTTACCACCTAGTGTCTACATTTACCACCTAATGTCTAGATTTACCACCTAGTGTCTAGATTTACCACCTAGTGTCTAGATTTACCACCTAGTTTCTAGATTTATCACCTAGTGTCTAAATTTACTACCTAGTGTCTATACTTACCACCTAGTGTCTAGATTCACCACCTAGTGTCCGCATTTACCTCCCGGTGACCGGACTTACCATGCTGACGCTGCTGATGATTTCTGGTCGTTACGTCAGATTTATGTGCCTATACGAATAATCTGCGGCTACAAATGGAAAGGGGAAATGTGGAAAAAATGCAACGGGAAAATTAAGGCTAGGAAAAGCGGACCGATTTATCTTGTTTGAATGAGGAACTCTGTCATGTTTGCGTGAATTTACTACTGAAACATTTTCTAAAAAATTATACGAAGATCGCACATCAATGTCTAAAAGTTAATTTTGAATACCAACAGTGCAAAGTCAACTATTGTTTCTTAAAATAAATTTTATTGTTATTCAGAAGTTTATTTAGTTTCTCATATCTCTATTGATATATATCGAAATACTGCTTTAAACTTTTCTTCTATTTTTATATAATTTATTTCTCATTTTATTAATTCATATATGTACATAAGCGTAAACATTCTATTTATGATTATTTCCTGTATATCTAGTTTACTGCCTGTGTAATTAAATATCTTATTATCACATATAAGTTAGTGTGTTTGTTACTAATAATTTTTGTTAATTTAAACAGAAAAGGTAAATTTTAGTTATTTTTCTTTAGGTGAATTATATCTCAAAAGACAGTGAATATTTTTCTCCTCGCTTTGCCGTTATCATGGATCTTTCTTTATGAATTCAAGACTCTCCTTTGCATCTCATTGCTCCTCTCTGCAGCTCCTCTTTCTCTTCACAATAGCAATAAGGAGGAGGAGGAGATAGCCATAGCATGTAAATGATACTCAGGAGGAGTAATTTCAAAAGGAGTTATAGATACGTTTGGTGATAGCATTCTAACGTATATTATTCTATAGAACTTTTGATGCTTTTTTCACAGTTTTTGTGGAGAAACTGAGTAGAAATGTAAGGATTATTAAATAAATAATTTATTGGTGTGAAATAAGTGAATTTATTTCATAAATTTAAGAATTTAGAATATATTTGTGAATGTTTTTTTTCTAATTTACATATTTTTGTGTTTATTCCATACAAATAATACAGATGCTAAATAAACAAATGGAATAATTTTTAACTTTTAAGATCTTTAATAAATGTTCAAATTGAAATAAATTTACTTCTAAATGTAGCGTTAATTCAATATAATTTTAAATAATATTAATTGTGTAGACTCCCCTGCAATTTCATCTCATTTTTCTTTTCTTTATGATGCTCATGAGCAGGTGCTCATTAAAGAGCTGGTGCTCATTAACTCTGCTAAGCACTTGCTATTTATATGTGCTTATTGCTTACTTTAACACATGTTTATCATCAGAACCTGTTTGATTAATAACCAGTCATATAAAATAACTATACGACTGCACATCATTCTTTATTATAATTTACACATGGAAATAAATAGGTATAAATGAATATATAAATATTTTGAATTGAAATATGCTTCGCATTACATCTTTTTTTGTTAAGACTATATCAACAGTTTCGCTTTACATGGAGTAATACATATCTAAACATATCAAATTTATTTGAAAAATTGAATAAAAATTAAATTAGTTTTTAATTTACAATTTAAAAAACATCAGAAAACGAAACTACCTTCATTTCCAATTTATACCTTCCAAATAGTTAAATCGCTTTGCTACATTCAATATTTTTATTATTACCAACTCAATTTTACGGTCAATATTCAATATAGTTACTCCAGCAATAAATTTCCTCTCCACTTCACAAATTATTTTTTTTCATCACCGAAAGCAGTTTCGACTCTCGCTATGACTCCTTACTCATCTCTACATTGTATTTAGAGCCACTTACAGCCACGTGGTGCGTATGCTTCAATGTGCCGTGAAGTATTAGCTAGAGAAAAGACTATCACACCTACTGCCACTTCCACCACCTTCCTCCACCCCTTCCTCCATCTACTTCCACCCCTTCTACCACCTACATCCACCAATTCTCCTGCCTACCTCTACATCTTCTACTTCTTTCCTCCATCCCATTTCCACCACCTCCTCCACTCCTTCCACCACCTATTTCCACCCCTTCCACCACCTATCTTCACCCCTTCCACCACTTACCTCCACTCCTTCCACCCATTCCCTCACCTACCTCCACTCTTTCCACCCCTTCACCCACCAACCCCCACCCTTCCTACTACCTACCTCCACCCTTATCCCCACCTACCTTCACCCCTATCCTCACCTACCCCAACCACTTCCACCACCTGCCCCCACCCATCAATGCGGTGATAATAAGCTATAAAAATTCCATACCAAGATACGTTTAGTTGAAGAATGGTGGAATTTCTTTAGAATCATATGTGTATCTTCGTACATACGGTCATACATGTTTATTGACCGAAGTGTTCACAGAATAACAGTGACAAATAGTGGTAATTACAATGATGACGTCATAAATGCTAAATTTGATCATCTATATTCTGGAAAATTGTTATTCAATCGCACTAATCGCCTCAAACAGATTATAAGATGTAAATATATTTCATTGTACAAATTAAATAACAGAAATTTGAATAATTCATTTATATAATGACTTACAAATTTTTGTAGGCGACTTTATTTACTCATTGATTGTTTTGCAGTTATAGGTCATGTTTTTCATTTATCAGTCATGTTTTCCAGTTAGCAGTCATGTTTTCCAGTTAGCAGTCATGTTTTCCAGTTAGCAGTCATGTTTTTCATTTATCAGTCATGTTTTCTAGTTAGCAGTCATGTTTTCTAGTTAGCAGTCATGTTTTTCATTTATCAGTCATGTTTTCCAGTTAGCAGTCATGTTTTCCAGTTAGCAGTCATGTTTTCCAGTTAGCAGTCATGTTTTCCAGTTAGCAGTCATGTTTTCTAGTTAGCAGTCATGTTTTTCATTTATCAGTCATGTTTTCTAGTTAGCAGTCATGTTTTCTAGTTAGCAGTCATGTTTTTCATTTATCAGTCATGTTTTCCAGTTAGCAGTCATGTTTTCCAGTTAGCAGTCATGTTTTCCAGTTAGCAGTCATGTTTTCCAGTTAGCAGTCATGTTTTCCAGTTAGCAGTCATGTTTTCCAGTTAGCAGTCATGTTTTTCATTTATCAGTCATGTTTTCCAGTTAGCAGTCTTGTTTTTCATTTATCAGTCATGTTTTCTAGTTAGCAGTCATGTTTTTCATTTATCAGTCATGTTTTCTAGTTAGCAGTCATGTTTTTCATTTATCAGTAATGTTTTCTAGTTAGCAGTCATGTTTTTCATTTATCAGTCATGTTTTCTAGTTAGCAGTCATGTTTTTCATTTATCAGTCATGTTTTCTAGTTAGCAGTCATGTTTTTCATTTATCAGTCATGTTTTCTAGTTAGCAGTCATGTTTTTCATTTATCAGTCATGTTTTCCAGTTAGCAGTCATGTTTTCTAGTTAGCAGTCATGTTTTCTAGTTAGCAGTCATGTTTTTCATTTATCAGTCATGTTTTCCAGTTAGCAGTCATGTTTTTCATTTATCAGTCATGTTTCCTAGTTAGCAGTCATGTTTTTCATTTATCAGTCATGTTTTCTAGTTAGCAGTCAAGTTTTCCAGTTAGCAGTCATGTTTTCTAGTTAGCAGTCATGTTTTCTAGTTAGCAGTCATGTTTTTCATTTATCAGTCATGTTTTCCAGTTAGCAGTCTTGTTTTTCATTTATCAGTCATGTTTTCTAGTTAGCAGTCATGTTTTTCATTTATCAGTCATGTTTTCTAGTTAGCAGTCATGTTTTCCAGTTAGCAGTCATGTTTTCTAGTTAGCAGTCATGTTTTCTAGTTAGCAGTCATGTTTTCTAGTTAGCAGTCATGTTTTCTAGTTAGCAGTCATGTTTTCCAGTTAGTAGTCATGTTTTCCAGTTAGTAGTCATGTTTTTTAGTTATCAGTCATGTTTTCCAGTTAGACGTCATGTTTTTCCAGTTAGACGTCATGTTTTCCAGTTAGACGTCATGTTTTTCCAGTTATCAGTCATGTTTTTCCCTCATCAGTCATGTTTTCCAGTTAGCAGTCATGTTTTTTAGTTATCAGTCATGTTTTCTAGTTAGCAGTCATGTCTTCCAGTTAGCAGTCATGTTTTTCCATCATCAGTCATGTTTTTCAGTTAGCAGTCATGTTTTCTAGTTATCAGTCATGTTTTCAAACTATCAGTCATGTTCGTCAGCTATCAGTCATGTTCAGGACTGTGCGCGACTCAAAATATCGTACCTTTCATTTGCGTCACTGCCAGACGCACGTCAATCGACTGGAAAATTTTCTGTCGTTTCTCACTTGAAAACAATTTACTGTAATCACAAGAACTGAAAATTCAGAAAAGTAGCAACAGTGAACTAATGTCACAGCAGGATTTAATAAATACTCCTTTATATTCTATTATTTTATAATTACCTTTGTAATACCAAAGACTAAATTTTATTTGTTGGGTACGTTACGAATTGTCGGTCGGTTTCATATCTTCGATCATTTAAGGAAAACGATATAATACTAATTCTTAAATTTTTATTTTTATTATTATATAGTTTTTTTTTTTATATGACCGAAGATGTGGAAACGAACGAAAATTCGTAACATACTCCACATTTCCCCAAAATTAAGCTTTTATTTTATTTTGGAAAGAAAACACTAATATTCTTAAATCATAAATATTAATTAGTGTAACGATGCAGTCTGTAGTCAAACACTCACAGTAGTCGAAAAGTCTCCGTTAATGTTTTTATGTATTAAATCAACCAATAGAAATTTATGATTTACCTATGATCTTTATAACACCCACTGTCCGAGAACTGTGTCCTTCCATCTGCAAATGAAAATAGCTTGTTTATATACCATTGTAATTAACAAGGGACTTGAAAGTAGAAAGATAGAGGCTGATTGGCATGGGTATAGATAGGGAGACAGCGTCTTTAATCCTTCCTTCTGAGTTAATTAGGTTTGGTAACTTCTCAGAAAAAGAAACTCAAGAAACCTTACCATAGACCCACCTAAATTGTATTAGCACGCTATACCCTATGGAAGAGACGTAGCTACTATGGATAAAAATAGTCAGTCACTCTTTTCCACTGTACGATAAGAGTCTTTTTGCTGAAAATATTTCGATATTCAATAAAATATTAAAAATATTTTATCAAATCTACGGAGTTTCAATCGAATATTTCATTAACTCTTCTGACTTTTCGACGGAATTTATAGACCTTTAGTGTCACCTATATAAATCAAACCAAATTGTTGGCTTTTTTCAGTGGCATTTCCATCACATCGATGCCACTTAGGTGCCACAGTGCCACCGCAAACCTTAGACTCGCTCACTTCTCCTCACTTCCATCAGTATAGCCTCAGCCTCCCTCCAGGTCGGTCGGGTGTCAAATGTCGCTCTTAACCTCCGTAGCGTTTTCGATGGTAGGCCGTGCACCACCGTGAAATTAAACATGACGTATTTTTGCAGGCTGGCTATATCAATAGAGTCTTGGTGAAAGCATTCTGTTATCGTACAGTGATATATTGGGCTGGCTTGACGTGTTTATATATTTGTGTTGACAGTTTTTGTAGTAATTAGGTGGCTTTGAATTATGGCTTTAGTGTCATCTGCTTTAGTGATGATTGTCACTGTAAATGTGTATCTTTATTACAATAGTGGTAATGTTCAGTTGCAATGTATTACCATTTATTAACAGTGATGCAATATTATTCAGTTTTATATTTTATTTACAGAGAATTTGATTCTGAAATATCAATTATGTGCATAAATAATTTTTTTTTCCAGTTTATGAGTTGGTTCAAAATTATTTCAAAAAGTTTTAATGGAATAAAACTGAGTACAAATTGTACGAAATTAACAGATTTTTTTGATGATTTTTTGTCATTTTCAAATAGATATATTTATAATTACCATTTCATATTATTATCATTCTGTAAATTATTATAGATTATTCAATATTATGCTGTAAATGATATCAATTTACAATTATTAACATTATTCTAAGATAATGATTCACACTTACTGATGTTGTTTCGTAAGTGATCACAATGTTTAAAATTTGAATGAAAGTAATTTCCACTCATTAGTGTTATTTTCTAGTGAAAATAAATTACACCCTTTAAAGTAATGCGTTAAATTGTCGTAATTTACATTCATTAATGATATTTTAAGTGATCATAAATTACACTGCGAGAAACATTCAAATTCCTATTTGAAAGCTGTTTGCAATTTTTTATTATATATTAGATTATACAGTATTATTATTAGAAGGTAATTAATTACCATATGGAATAAGGTAAATTCTAATGTCTACATTTTCATGGATGATGATCAGTTACATGAAAAAAAAAAGTTTTTCACATTTTTGATTCTATTTTTTAGAGACAGAATTGTTTACTGTATATTGTATAATATATACAGTTTCACCCATTTTTGTATATTTACTGTTACTCATTTCACTCATGATATAGGCTTATTTTGATGATATTCAGTAACTTAATTCACTGTATGTATACATAATATATACAGTTCTCAAATTCCTAGGTATTTTATATCTGGTAATTATACACTTTACAATTACAGGTATAATAAACACAGCTACTCAATTCACTGTATACTCACAGGTATAATATATACAGTACCACAATACACTGTATATGGCTGAGCCTATGTAGAACCTGTTCTTCACTCTCTATTTGTTTGGCTTCATTGCTCATCCAATCTCTAGTACCATCAAATTACTACTCATATATCACAGTAAATTAATAGATTCTGATTGTTTACATTAATTCAATATTTTAAAATCGCATATCAATTTTCGATATAATGATTAATTGTTTTTTTTTTTTCATTTTTTTGACGCTTCTTGAGTTTTAGAGGATAGCACTAGGGTTATGCTCTCAAACTACGATGTCTTAGATTTTGCCCATCAGTACTTAATTCAAAGTGGTAGAATAAACATATTCGAAAAGTATATTATTCATTTTTTGCATACCTACTATACTATTTGATTTTTTTTTCACATCAATGTTTATTTCTGAATTATTAGTATAAATAATATTGATTTTAAATAAATTTTTAAAAAATGAAAAAATAATACATTACTGGAATCAGGAATCATAATTCTTCTCTGCAAGATTTACCGACTATGTTTTATAAGTAGGTATATTTTCCCATGTTATCAAGATATCAAAAGCTGTACTTGGTATGCATGTACTGAAATAAAAGACTATCTTTACCATTTATCACTATGAAATATTAAAGCCCTCAAACATATCGATTGTTCACACATGGAATATATTCCTTGCCATTGATTTATGGTTCCTGATTACACAGGTAAGTGTCAGGTAATTAATTAGAGACAAAATGGAGTCACTTATAGTGTCTATAGAATGTATAGTCAATCAATGGTTTGGTGCGATATGACACTAGGGTAAGTTACGAATTGTCGGTCGGTTCCACTTCTTCGGTCATATATGAAAAAATACATAATAGTTAATATATTAATCTTTAATTAGTATCCATAATACCTTCGGGGACCTTGGATACCAATTACAATATAAATCAAATAAAATAACTATTATTATATCGTTTTTTCTTATATGACCGAAGATGTGGAACCGACCGACAATTAATAACTTACCTTACTTGCAACATAAAAATATTGGTATTGGTGTTACTCTAAGTAAAAAATAATATATTATTCTGCTTAAATAAATGTTCAACGTTATTTTACTATTGAAATCTTTATATTAAATAATTAAACTCACATTTTATATAAAAACCTACTTCATGAATTTTCAAAAATTGTATTTTCCATTTACTAATGTAATTGATACCTCTTCCTATGCTAAATAAATACTGAAAAGCTTTCTTGCTTTATTTTGAATTAAATTATTCCGTGAAAGGTTCCATTATTTACTTTTCTGTCTGGAGAAATTTTATTAGCATGCAATCAGGCTAAAAGCAAAGCCAATATTAGTTGTGAATATATACGTGTAGTATCAGCAATATCAGCTGAAAATAGCACTAGTATCAGCAATATCAGCTGAAAATAGCACTAGTATCAGCAATATAAGCTGAAAATAGCACTAGTATCAGCAATATCAGCTGAAAATAGCACTAGTATCAGCAATATCAGCTGAAAATAGCACTAGTATCAGCAATATCAGCTGAAAATAGTTCTAGTATCAGCCGTATCAGCTGAAAATAGCACTAGTATCAGCAATATCAGCTGAAAATAGCACTAGTATCAGCAATATCAGCTGATAATAGCAATAGTTAAGCAATATCAGCTGAAAATAGCACTAGTATCAGCAATATCAGCTGATAATAGCACTAGTATCAGCAATATCAGCTGAAAATAGCACTAGTATCAGCAATATCAGCTGAAAATAGCAATAGTATCAGTAATATCAGCTGAAAATAGCAATAGTATCAGCAATATCAGCTGAAAATGGCAATAGTTAAGCAATATCAGCTCGAAATAAAAAATAGTATCAGCAAAATCAGCTAAAAAAGCAACAGCTTAAGCAAAATCGGTAAAATCAAAAGTATCATCAATAAAAGCTGAAAAAATAACAATATCAGGGATTTAATTTAAACAGCAATAACTCAGCAATCACACTGGTGATAGCACTGGCAATGAAAGAAATAGCAACATCAGTGAGTTTCATAGTGAGTATCAGTTTGTGCTACAATCAATAGGAATATATTTTATTGTATGGTGTGATAGTGGTTAATATGTCCGGTAATAGAGAGATAGTGGTCAACATGTCCGGTAATAGATTCACAGTGATCAATATGTCCGGTAATAGAGTCACAGTGATCAATATATCCGGTAATACAGTGGCAGTGCTTAAAGTGTTCGGTAATACCGTGCCCATTGTCCTTTCTCCAGATTTATCCGCTCTTATCGGCAGCTGTCCCATTTATCTTTCTCTCTCCTTTGGTTCATTTGATAAAGAGGGACTAAAGTAAAGGCGCGAAAAACTTATCTGCATGAGAAGATAAGTCATCTTTCCTAACTTTCCACCAAGACAATTTAGTTAAGTGGCACACTGTAGAGAAATACATTAAACATTGTGCCGAGAATGAACCGGAATAATTTTTACCCTTTCAATTCGCGCAAATATTCGACAGGGTGGCTCCAGATTCGAAGGCTAATTGAATCTTCAGTTTATTGCAGTTACATTAGAGAGTGCTAAAAGGAATGCATTAGATCGTAATGGCGATAGCGGGCTTTCGTCTGTCAAACCTTTGTTATTCGACTAATGCGACCTTACGGTATCTTTTTCAATGGAGAGGAGGAATTAGTTCATACACTGTCTGCTTTTATACCTAAGCAGGTATGTCACTGTAGTATGCTATCTGATGGTATTTAACACATTGACTTAGGGTAAATTATGAATTATCGGTCAGTTTCATATCTTCGGTCATTTAAGAAAAAACGATATTACAATTGTTATTTAATTTTAATTTTAGTTGGTATCCATGATACCTGCAGGTATCATGGATACCAACTAAAATAAAAAATTAAATAACAATTGTAATATAGTTTTTTCTTATATGAACGAAGATATGAAACTGACCGATAACTCGTAATTTACCTTATATTGATCAACATTGTTTTTAACAAATATATTGACTCAATAAATCTGCAAACTGTAAATGAATGCAAATAGAAAACTTCGTCAATTATAATTTGTAAAATGAATGACTATTCTGATATGCCGATAACAGAAATAAAGAGAGTCAGCCTAGCTCCTTTCTTTCCATTTTCTTATTTGCAACAAAGGTTCACTTTTCTCCGTACCTACCGCCTCACTCCATTTCGAAACTCCAATACGACTATTTTACCTCCCGAAGAACAATGGACGTGAAGAGGAAGCCTTTCCAATATTTTCCATATTGTTCGAAGGTGATATTCGTTTCAAATAACATATGAGTGCGTCCATTGTAAGCACTTCAAAGGACTCCTGGCTAAGTAATGAAGCAGTCGAGACAAAAGGACTTCCTACCTACCTACCAACCTACCTACTCCACAAATTGATTTTCAGATACGGTCCTTCCGTTCAGAACCTTATCGACAGCAGGTACTTGAGACACTCCTCTTCTTATTTACTAGATGTTTAATGTTTCTATTATAGAGAACACTCTACTAATGGTGAAATATGTCAAAAAGAATATAGATATTCTCTTGATATATCGAAACCCAATATTATATATTACTTATACTTATGAAAATTATTTTGGTTTTAAATTATGTATTTTATCAATATTTTTTAAATAATTTCTAAACCATTTTGTTGATAAAATATTATTTGCCCATTTCTTTACTATATTATAAACATTACTTTCCAATAAACTCTTCTAAATTGAATGCTGAAACCTGATTCTACTCGATAATATTTTGATTCTTTTACTCGACAGTACAATCTTTTTTCTATTTCTATATTGTTTCTAAGCAATAAGGATGTATATTTTGTGTTTCTCAGCAACTGCCTGGTTGCACAGTCGTCCATCTCTACAGAGAACTGCCGTGGCTTTTGTTCTCGGCAGCACAAAAGATTATATCGAAAAGAGGAAGTTTATTAGAGCCGGTGACGAAATATTGACTGTATGGGGCATAAAGATTATTCGAGAGGTTCTTTTCTGTTTGGGTGAAAGGAGGAAGGGATTTTATATGTATGGAGTATTTGAGCAAAATGAAAAGCTTTATGGAGGGTCTTAAATTGAAAGAGCGGAGGGTGGAAAGAATGAACCGTCTTCTTCAGAAATACGCTTCCATATTCTTACATAACACAAATATATTTTAGCTCACCAATTCTGATAAAATGGTGATCACATTTTTCTTTATCTAAAGTCTCTTCCTGAACAAAGAGGCCATGGGAAGATAACTCGATGGAATAATTAATAACAGGCCGCTGAGTGGCTTTTTGCAGTAGCCATCTTACAGCGCTCTATGGTCTTGGGAATATTATTCCTGGAGCATTCCAGAAATGTTCCTTATTAAGCTATTAGGTGCATGTGTTCCTCTGAAGAGGGCAACAGGTTTAGTCTTCTATGGGGCAGCAATTAACTTCTTTTGCTTGTTATTTTCTTTTTCTCTAAGTATGTATTTGTCTTTAAGAATCGAGATTGATTGCAATTGCTTGATTTAGCATAAATGTTTATTTATTATTTATCTATATTTGTGAAAAAAAATATATCGTTGGATCAAAGAGGCCATTAAAGCCTATATAAAATATTCTTCATCTTAAAAGTATGATAAACCAATAAATATTTACAGTTGACCGCATTTTCTCTAGGTAGTTAAGGCCCCACCATAACTTTTTATCTGGGTAGTGCCAGGTTTATAATTTCCATCATACACATATACCAGATCTGAATGTACGTATTAGCAACAAGCATTTAACCGAGCTCGGTATTTAACTTCATGATCATACATTTAATTATTTCCACTTGGATATTATAAGTTCATTACAATGCTGTCAAATTCGCATGCTTTGTATTCGAAGCATTTGAATTGAGGTAGTTGGTTACTAAATTCATAGAAGTTTCAAAACCAACTGTTAATATTAAACCATTATGCTTTACTGTGCTAGAATACTGTGAATGATTCTACATGAATGTTGCTAGGAGTATCAACTATTATATAATATAATTCTGTCACTAATAATCTCTTTATAACTCTGAAATAGTCTCAAGTTCTATAATATTATTTTAAGATTAAGTCAGAATGATAAGAACTCAAACATTTCTAAGATTTCGTTGCTGTAAGATACCTATTTTCTTTTGTCGCTTTATATCCTTTTCTTCAAAAGCCTAATTAGTTTCATTTTAAGAAGATGAAACGTTCCTGGTAGCTGATTGCCACTGTTGTAAAAAGCGAAAGAAAATAACGAGTGCAGTGCAATAAAAGGAAAGGAGGAGAATGTTTTGGAGGCGGGCAGGAGTACTTGTCTCAGACCCTTTCCATAAATTAGAACAACCTGCCAAAAAATCTCACCTGTGCGAATTATCATTTCTTGTACCGAGGAAAACAAAAGAGGATTTGGCTTCGGCGGCAAATGAGTTATGTCTGTTATGGCCTACAATAGCCATTGCGAGGATTGCATCGGCGAATCTTTTTTATCGGGGCTTGCAGGGCATTGGAAAATGAGGGCAGCTATTTCGCAAATCTTTTCCCTAATAAATTGCTAAATTTGGCAGATAAATGTTTCAATATATAGTATTTGAGGTAAGAGTTCTCTTGTTGCCAAAACACGTATCTTAGTTTGCTATCGTTTTTCGATAATATTTCAAAAAAGATATAAAGGTTTACGATGCTTATAGCAGCAACACGAATTTAGAATCTCGATCACATGAAAGAGGATTTCGTTGGCAGATTTTTAGGGTCTTGAGTAATTAAATGATACCAAATTAATTCCCCTAAAATCTTTATATTAATCCACATTAGCTTTCAGAAGAGTCAAAGTGTTGACTGAAAGAAGAACCATTCCTTCGAAATCTTCCATTGGAAAGAACACAAGCGTCCAAACCATGAAGTTCCATTTAATGCCGCGTGAGTTATGGAGCTATAGTGTGCCACCGCAAAAAAAGATCGCTTCAAAACTGCCTCCTCAAATAAGCCAACGAAACATTGCATGCCTAAAAATGCCATGAAATATGAAGGCAAAATTCTTGGCGTCCATAAAAAGTGGTGGTCTCAAATTACAAAGACTGTGGCTCTGTGTAAACATGTTCTGGCTAGAATGCTATCCGAAGTGACGCGTCAGTAAGACGGAAAGGCTTTTACACGAATAATTTCTCGGATCATGATGTGTTTTCTAACAGAACATCTTGCCATGCGATCTCAAATTGTAAATTTATTGTCTAGAGAGAGAGATAGTTTATACTGTTAAAGCCACAAGATAAATGATGATCCAATAGGACTGTTTTACATATGATTATACGGTTCCGAAATGTTGCTCTATTTGTTCAATACATTCATCTCATGGTTTCAAAGCTTTAATTTACATTTAAATAAACGGCAGTCAAAGGGCTAGCTTACAGCCATATATTATCCCATTTTAGTAAATTTTGCCCTGCAACGTTAAAGTCATCTTATTTTAGGATAGACTTTTTTTTCCATTACCGAAGACCATCTGCGATTAAAGTGGGTACTGACTTAATATAATGTACGATGTTCTTAGAAGACCCTATCCAAATTATCGGACATAAAACTCTATGCACTCATCGCTGAAAATGAGATAAACTATTATAGATAATTGTTCGTAATATCCGTAGCCGGTAAATTCACGTGCTCAATTTTTTTGAAATCAGTTTAATTTTATGTAATACTAAATGTAAATGAAATCCAGTATTATGCAGTGAAATTTTCCTTGGTGAAACTTTCCAGCGGTAGAATTTAACTGGTGGAACTTTCCGTAGTGGAACTTTCCTAGAGCCGTGGTATCACCTTCCTAGAAAAGGCAAGATAAAATTCAAATGAATTGTCAATGAAGAGAAAATGGACGATAATCTTAAATGTAATACATATATCTTCTTCCATATATCTTCCTGAGTAAGCCGATTTAATCATACAATGAAGCAGTATTATCGTGGGCACGGTTGACATAACCCCATGATAATGAAAGTGAAGATTCTGGTGGACACTTAAATCCAATCTTTCATTATCTGTGGAGTGTTTTTTTTAATTATCATTATGAAATTTATAATTATATTTCCTAACACAACCTATTTTATTTTATTTTTCAATCCTTTGTTTGTCCAATAACAGTAATTAACCAAACATGTTCGTCAGCTTGTTAAACATCAAACACGTTTCAAATTGCTTATTAATTCAGTCGGCCGTAATTAAAATTATGTTCGTCTGATGTCGAGTGCATTATTGATCACAGGAATAAATTGGATAGCATTCATTTGAAAATATGAATAGTAACTGAATGAAATTGGAAGCTGCCAGGATATCACGATTTTAGTTGGTAAGTTATCAATTATTGGTTGGTTTCGTATATCATGTAAGAAAAAATTATATAAAAATTATAATTTAATTTTAATTTGTTATCTATAATACCAGCAGGTTTCATGGATACCAATTGAAAAAAATTAAATAATATATATATTTTTTCTTTTCTGACCGAAGATGTGAAACTAACCGAAAATTCGTAACCTACCCTATATCGAATGCTATTTTTTAAGTTGCCATCTATCAATAAATAAAATCTGTAATCTGTATATAGCAGACTTCAGTTACTTTCATTATACGAGGTAAGATGATTAATATTCATAAATGTCCACAATTCATCTAACAGACTGATACTGTTGTGTAGTCTTCAATTGAAGAAGCCATTAATAATCCTAAATAGAGAATATCAATTATCCAAAGAGTTGCTTTCAATTATCATTTCTCAGCAAGAGTTCACCTTTAATTCCCAGCTTTCTTTGCCTCTAACGTACATTTCCTCACTGCATTTCGCAGAAATTTATCGGACGATCTACTAAATTTCCTGCCGAGATTTTAGATATTTTGAAGTGAAATTATTCGGACGGACGCGGGAGCCGTGGAGCTTAGATGGATAGGGACCGGTCGAATCAGGAGAGAATTTAGACAGTGAGTATGAATCCCTGGAGGCTCGTTTTCGAAATATATTCATGGAATGGTTGTAACGACAATAGGCATATACTGGAGCATAGCCTGTCGATGTGTTTTGCGATCATTAGAAGATGCCTATAGGCCTATAGGTGCTATAGGCCTATAGGTGCTCTATCTGGCGGAGGAAGTGTTCTGTGCCATTAGAATCCATTAGAATGACATCAACACTCTGTTATTGCTGTACTCATTACTGCAATTAGGTGCGAGGAGTTGGTATTGGAAATGTTTAGGGGATGAGTGTAACTGAAATTATTAGGGATTGTTTGGAATTAATTTTATCCATTTTTTATATTTTTACTTAAAATTTGAGAATGACACAGCGTCAGTATATGCGTGACACTGTGACAATCTTCCTGACTCAGTGACACCGTGTCAGTGTCAGTTAATGGCACAGTGTCAGTTGCAGTTAATGACACCGTGTCAGTGCAGTTAATGACACCGTGTCAGTGGAGTTAATGATACCGTGACAGTGCAGTTAATGACACCTTGTCAGTGCAGTTAATGACACCTTGTCAGTGCCGTTAATGACACCGTGTCAGTGCAGTTAATGACACCGTGTCAGTGCCGTTAATGACACCGTGACAGTGCAGTTAATGACACCTTGTCAGTGCCGTTAATGACACCTTGTCAGTGCAGTTAATGACACAGTGTCAGTGCAGTTAATGACACAGTGTCAGTTAATGACACAGTGTCAGTTAGTGCCACAGTCTCTCCCTATTGTGCAAATCATTTCTCTGTACCTCATTAGTTACTATTATTATGTTTTGTATTTCCATTTCACGTCAGCGTTGTCTTTCAATGCGCTTAGAGACAATGGTTACGCCAACCCCGTCGTCAGGGAGTAAATTGAAGCTGAAGAGGACGCAAATTGCGGTAACTGAAATGGTTAGGAGTGTTTAACAATTTAACATTGTCCATGTATTGCAATGATATTGTTATAATAATTTTGTTATACAGTTGCTGTGTTCATTATTATTCATAACTAGCGTTGTGACAATATGCATTTAAAATTATAGATCCTAAAAATATTATAGACGAATTGAATTAAAGACTATTGAATAGTTCTAAACTAGTGGTATACAGTATTCGATACCATTTCATTTCGTCTATGATATTCTTATTCTCTTAAGAATGCATATTGTCACAACCCTTTTCATAACTTATCATAGTTTAGGAAGAAAACAGTAACTAGGAAGAAAAGGACAAAGTAATCGGTAATGAGTGTTGTATATATAGTAATTTAGTCAGTTTATCACCTTTTATGAAATAGGAAATTTGTCAATTTTTGTTCTTGTATTTCATTTAATAAAATTGTACTCAAATCACGTAAATAGGAATCTCTTTGCAAAATATCAAACACATTTTCCAATCAATGTACGATACTGTTACGTTTTCTAATATCTTTCTCTTTTAATTTCAATCAGTAATTAATTTCTGTGTTGGTGCTTTTTTTCCCGTATCTATTTCTTGTGTTTCTTGCAGACTGCTGCAAGCAATCATCTCACTAATTGTTGGAGATGGTGAATGGTGACTTTAGTGTCTAATCTCCACTAACAAAAAAAGACTCGAGTGATTAGCAAAATGAAGGGAAAATCTTTAGAAACTTTTCCACCAGAGGGGGTCAACGTCACTCAAACGACATCGAAATGAACAAAAACTGAAAAAACTTTGCTAATGGTTTGGGGGGCGATAATTAGGTACACGGTGCTCGATATTAGTTGTGATATTAGTTGTGATATTAGTTGTGATATTAGTTGTGATATTAATTGTGATATTAGTTGTGATATTAGTTGTGATATTAGTTGTGATATTAGTTGTGATATTAGTTGTGATATTAGTTGTTATATTATTTGTGATATTAGTTGTGATATTAATTGTGATATTAGTTGTGATATTAGTTGTGATATTAGTTGTGATATTAGTTGTGATATTAGTTGTGATATTAGTTGTGATATTGGTTGTGATGTTAGTTGTGATATTTGTTGTGATATTTGTTGTTGTTGTAATATTTTTTTATGAAGTGAAATATTGGCTAAATTAGTTAAAATATACTCATATTCTCTATAGCTTCCTTAAAATTATCTAACAATGAGAATATCTCGAATATAATAGTTTCCCATTAATTTCCAATAGCATTTAATTCCTATCCGAACTGAGCAAATCAATTCAATTAATTCCTATTAAATACTTTGGGTTCGTCTTTCAATAAATGTTCGAATGATCTAGAGTTTCAGGAAATGTTGATGAGACTTCAGACCTATCGAATAGCAAGGATATACCAATCCACAGCGCGAGGCATTTGATATAGCCAGAACATCGCCATGGAATACTCAGGGAACAGCCTTCTCACGTGTATCTGAAAATAACTTTCAAAATTGTGATGTTTTTGTAAGGTGCCTATCGATTGTGGAATTTTAAGTTAAATTGAAGTGAGGTTATTTTCACGGATGGGAATTTTTTTATGGTTTTTATAAGTAATTTAATCAATGTAAATTTATAAAGATTAGAATGAGAGCAATTTTTCATCCATTCTACGTATATTGACATACATTCAAAATAGTATGAAATATATATTTTAGCAATATTGGTAGCTACATGGAATATATTTCTATAGTGTGCTCATTCTTTTGTAACCTTACTCTCGCGTCTCATTTTTTCTGTCGACTCTTCGATCTTCTGCCATCACTAAATATAAAGGAGAAACTTGGACAGGTTTTCTTTCGAGTGTTTAATTAAAAATACTAACTTTATTTGGCGAAGTGAAGAATGCAGAAAGTCAATAACTTGCTGCAGGAAGAGACGAGAGGAATACATATGTTGCTTCACTGGGAGTTGTTCATCAGCTGGCAAATGGTGATAGACACGGAGATAATTTGGTGCTGGAGTACAACTTGGATACTTATTGGATAGCTTTGCTTGGTATTTCATACTTGTAACTTGGATACTTATTGGATAGTTTTTGCTTGGTACTTGCAAATACTGAAAATGGGTCTTTAACATTAGATAAAGAAAGCCATGGCAAATTGTAACTTAAAATGAGATGCAATTCTTGATATTTTTATATAACGCAAGAAATGCTCTTAAATTACATTGAGGTGTTAACAAGTAAATTCTTACTAATCTATTTTATCTACAGTTTATTTAATATCATTTAAATACTATTTAATGTTTCATTAGTGTCTGTAACATTTCATAAATCAATCCCTTACAAATTATTTAGCTATCCCTACAAAATAATCCTCTAGGTCGTCTATCCCAATCCATCCAGATTTCTGATTCCCTTTTTGACAACTTGGCCATTTCATTCAAATCCTTTCGTTATTTCTGAAATATGACAGCGATATTTTAGGGGATGGGAACCTTCCAAAAAATGTGTTTTCCAGAAGGTCAGCTTGACGTCATCGGTTCGATTTCAAATATCTTTTGGGTGTTGTTGATTTTGTGAGCAATTTATCAGGCTGTTGGGCCGAATTCAGCGGCGCAGCGTTCAGTGATTTACGACCAACGGTAGCGGCAATACATCAATTGCGCACTTTTTTATATGCTGGATATTCATTAGAATACGCGTTGATTTATGAAACTGCATTGAAATAAAGTAGTTACTTTTTATTCCCCGTCTTATTGTAAGTCCGATTTCAGAAAGAACCTTTTAGATTTCAAAGTGGATGAATTTTTTTATTGTTATTGTAATCTGTAGAATTTTCTCTCATAAAATGCCTATCAGAATATTTCCTCTAGTAATACAAAATTTTACTAAAAAAGTAATATTAGTTATACTACGACGCTGTATTTCAAAAAAAATATTTGGTAAGTTACGAATTATCGGTCGGTTTCGCATCTTCAGTCATATTAGAAAAAAACGATATATTTATTATATTATTTTTATTTATCCATGATACCTGCAGGTATCATGGATGCAATTTAAATTACAAATTAAATAATACTTATATTATCATTTTTCTTATATGACCGAAAATGTAAAACCAACCGACAATTCTTAACTTACACTATATCCGAAAATTAATTTTAGTATTTCGACATCTTATCCATTTAGTAAAATTAACTAATTCCAAATCACTTCCCTATAATCTTTTTAAGACTCCTCTCCTTTTTTCTAAGGTGACACTCTATTCCAGTTTATTCATCTCCTGAAGATAGCAAACTCTTCATAAAGTTGTCTGTTTTGTTTGCTCAGCCTTGGCTGGCAGTTCAGTATTTCAGGCCTGAGAACATAGGCTCTTATAGGCTCTTTCTTAAGCAAACACTGAGGGCTGTTGGAGAGTATTACCCAATTACCTGAGACAGCTAAAGGGTGCATTTCTCCGCCATGTTTAAAGGTGTAATAGCATCTCTTTACCTTCTTTGCTTTATCAGTAGACTTTCATGTTATCTTTGGCCAGTCATGAAAACATTTCTTTTTCTCTCTGCCACTGCCTAGCCGATAAGAATAATTTCTCCATTGCCTTTTTACTGATTATTTCCTAGAAGCTGAATCTTGATACCATTTTGTGCAGTTGGAAATTTTAAGTATTTTTGAGGAAAGGCTTCATTGATACAATAATAAAATATTAAATTTTCATTAATAGGTTAAGTTTTGTAGATGTTAGATTATTATTTATGTTGAAAATCAATTTTTCAACAGAAAGGACATTTAGTACTTTAAATAATTATGTTTTAAAAATTAAAACGTAAATGAAATTGATATTTCATTCTTCAATAATTATGCATGTTAAGATCATATAAAAGTCAAGTACATCAAGCAGCTGTTGAGTAATAAATAATCAAAGAATATTGATTTATTCATTAGCCAAAGTCATCAATATGGTATTCAAGTCTTGTGGTGGTTACGACGATTGGAGCACAACAAAAGGAATTTGAAGACTGGGTAATTGCAGAGTTCTGTTACTTTGATCAATTCTCCTACAACTGACTTCTGTTTTTATTCTTTTTTATAAATGAGAAGTAAGAATTTATCGATTTTGTGTGTATAGACTTTGTAAGCCCAAGCGGCCATTCTTGGCGTAACAAAGTGTGTCATTTCTCAGCCTGAGTACTTCCATTTCCAAGACAATGGCTACCATCCATTGGTGCTTTTCTTTCTCTCTGTAGACAAGCTGCTGACGCAAGCATATTACTATCAGCCTAAGCAGCCACATTACCTTAAAATATTAGTTACCGCAGCGCTTAACTACAAATTGCGCCAGAGTCATTTTTGCCCGGGACTTTTGTTTGCGTACTCTTTCGGTCCAGAGGCAATTAGCCTCTTAGGGGAGGAGATCCCCTTTTTAATGCCATGATTTAATAATGATGAGATGCAGATGGATTGGGACTAGCAATGACTGGGGGGTAATTTCAACAACATATTGGAACTTTTATAATGTATTAGTTTATAAATAGTTTTATCACTTTCATTATTGAATCATCATATATATAATTTAAGTATGAACGTATTGGAGCCTAATGTCTATTTAAATTTAATCTCTCTGCATCTGTTAAAATTTTATTATTTCTACCTGAATACTAAATTACCAGTATGTGCCAAATATAAACCAATCATTCAAGGGTTATTATCATAAATTTAATTCTCACATTCAAATATATAGCTGCTACAGCTGCTATTTTTTTATCGAATTATTATCTATTATTGAAATTAGATGTAGAGTACGAAATGTAGTTTAGAAATTTATGAAGTTACTAGAAATTTCATAGTGAATTATTGATAACTACCAACCTTAACGAACATTCAGACTTTAATTCACCGATTGTGTCGTGTAAGTGTTAGATTAAGTATTTGATTTTCGATGAGTATATGTAACTATTTTCCATTTCCAATGTATTTTTACATCTACATTCAGTTGAACTGTCAAAGTGTTCAGATGGTTGAAGTTCGAATCAACCATCCAAATGATCAACCGTAGTCGTAGATCTTAAGGCAAAGTACTCACCATTTATTTGCGTAGTTTTAACGAAAGGTAAATAAGTATTTTAGGGCCTTCTTCACATCTCATTCGCTCTACAAACGCTCATGTAATTGCCAATTACGAGCAAATAGAAAAACGTAAAGCTACTATACGCTTAGTCCATTTAAAGATGTGTGTCTGCATTATAGTTTGATGTGTGGAAGATGTGTCTCCATCATAGTTTGATGTGTAGAAGATGTGTCTGCATCATGGTTTGATGTGTAGAAGATGTGTCTCCATCATAGTTTGATGTGTAGAAGATGAGTCTCCATCATAGTTTGATGTGTAGAAGATGAGTCTCCATCATAGTTTGATGTGTAGAAGATGAGTCTCCATCATAGTTTGATGTGTGGAAGATGTGTCTCCATCATGGTTTGATGTGTAGAAGATGTGTCTTCATCATAGTTTGATGTGTAGAAGATGCGTCTCCATCATAGTTTGATGTGTAGAAGATGTGTCTCCATCATGATAAAACAAAAATTGATTTGAAAGTATTAATGATAGTGCTAATGATAGTAGTGATGATAGTGCTAATGATAGTAGTGATGATAGTGCTAATGATACTAGTGATGATAGTGCTGATGATAGTAGTTATAATAGCTCACTATCTAGCGACATCACCGCTAACTTTACGCTGACTCAGCGGTGATCTAATCAGCGATCTGCTGCTCTAGTCTTATCAATTCCTTATACTAATTAGTTTTTGATTTCTCCCGGGCCAATTTGAATACCATTTCCGATTGGAATCTTCTAGTGTTCGATATGGTTTGGAATGATGTATCATTAACTAATCTTAGATGTAATAGTCTAATTTTATTAGTAACAATATCTATATATGAATAAGATATATACTATTAAATAGCCATATGATTTTGAACATCTTATGTCTATCATATACGTATATGGTCTAATTTTAATAGTTTCTTTACGATTATATATATAAGATATAGATAGCCATAAATTTTTGAACATCTTATGTCTATCATATAAGTATATGGTCTAATTTTAATAGTTTCTATACGATTATATAAATAAGATATAGATAGCCATGTATTTTTGACCTATTTTGTGTATCATACATATTCAGTGTGTATTCTTTATAATGAAGATTCCCTCCTACATTCTGAATCTAAGCTTCGAAAATAGCAATCTATGATATTTCCTTTTTACTGGACTATCTAGAGATACACCCTGTGTTTATGCTACGGAGTTTGTTTTCGTTAGAACTTTTCACTAAATCCCGGATGAAAGGATGTTTGTTTTCATAACATCATTCCTTAAGATATTGAAAGGCGTCCGAGTCTTGCTATATATATTAAACAGATATTTCTTTACGCTTAACTTGGATTAAATTTCAGATAGCAAAATCACCACTAGTGAGGTTTTAAGTAAATAGAAAAGTTTTTGGAGTCATTTCCAGGCCGAAATAGAGGATGATGTTGTTGAGAGTTGTCTCCTAGATCCCTAAACGGCTCTTCATTTCTATTGTTATCGGTCCCGATTGTACTTAATTGTCATTTTATAGAGTCTGAGCCGATGCTGTCCGAGAAGGGGATTTCTCTATTGACTTTTTCCCCCTCACTTTCATTTTAACATTGGAAAGTCTGAGTGTATTCCTGGAAAGAAAGTCCATAAATATGCTTGGAAACTCTCTTACGAATTGATATTATTTAAAAATGATTATGTATATATTTGCTCTTTTTCATATGCCACCACATTTTTTAACTGTTATATTCCTTTATACCTCTTTTACTATCTTAACTACCTCCACCAATCCACTTCCACCACTTCACCAATCCACCAATTCATCTCCAGCACTCCTCCACTTCACTCCTCCTATTTCATTTCCTCCTTTCCACTTCCTCCATTTCACTTCCTCCACTTCACTTCCTCCCCTTAACTTCCTCCATTTCACTTCCTCTCCTCAACTTCCTCCATTTCACTTCCTCCATTTCACTTCCTCCTTTTCACTTCCACCACTTCCTCCATTTCACTTCCTCCCGTTTTCTTCCTCCCCACCACTTCTTCCAATTCACCTTCTTCCAGAGGCAATATATTCACGTCACTAAAGCTGGGCTTCTGGAATCAATTAATTAATTACTGATCGGGATGGTCGTGTGCCGTAAATTGTAACGGCATTATGGGGATAAAGTGATTGAATAAATGGACTCGTCCCTCCCTCCCTGCCTGTATATATAATTACCTTCAAGTAAGCCAATAAATCTGCCAGTCAGGCCAAGATCTTATTATTTATACGCATTGATATATCGCTCAGTGCGATTAGGTTGAACAGGCAACTAAATCACTCTGTTAAATTGGATCAAATGTGCCTATTAAGTAGCAAGATATACTGTGAATAGCTTTTATGCGTACAATATTGATGATAAAATAAACACTAAATTCTCTATTAGTTAGTTGTGTACTTGCTTCTTGAAATATATCCTGATTTTCACCTATTTCAGTCAACATAATTCCTTAATTTATTTTATAAGGTTATTAAATAAAGAATGGAGACAATATTTTAACATACAGAGCACAATTTCGAAAGGCTTCAGTTTACTCTCTTGACAGAAAGAAATCGTATTAATAGTTCGGTTTTATTTAACAATATTCCTAAAATTTATATTACGATCTTTTCCTTCACCAACAAATAATATTAAATAAACCAATTCTCTTTTCTAAAATTTAACAGTTTTGACGGCCAGGATTTCATATTTTTCCGGAAGAGGCGAATATATTTTATTTACAAAAGTTCGAATAAGTTTCTTAGCTAGTTTTCAAATTATTTCCTGAAACTTAATATAAATTCTTCAGAATATATTTTTGAAAGAACAATCATTTCTATCTAGTGCATCCTCTCAACATTGGTATATGATTTGTTTTTACGTTTACTAATATCTTCCTTTAGATTTGTGTGAATGGTAGTACCTATTCTGTGCGTGCAGTACATCCGATTTATTCTCTTTTCATGTGATAATCTCCTGCAATAACTTATACTAATATTTTCTGCAGGATACTACTTAGGTAGCAATTGTGTTTCATCGCAGAGCGTTCTTTATCAACAATGTATTGGAACAATAGAAAACTCATGTAATAAAACACATTATCTCATGCGATCTGAAAAAAGGTATTCATTCTTGCATATTTGTATATATTTAGTAGAGAGAGAAATATCTGATTATAAGGAGATTACAAACATATGGTGAAAATATATGAAATAAATTAATATTTCCGTTTATATTCCTAAAATTTACATGATTATAAACTGATATTTTATCATGCATTCCTGTCGTATACAATTATCTTATTGATAATTATTAATTAACGAGACTACGCTTTCCCTCAATATACAACCTGGAACCACATTAAGTTATTAAACATAATTTAGCATATATTGTCTTCAACAAATGAACTTAGTACAGTGCTAAATTACTGATGATGTTCCTGCGAAATTTACTTCTAAAATCACTGCTCTATTCCCTCCATATTCCCTTGGAACATTCACAAATGCATCTAAGAATACCTGCTATATTCCCTTTCTATTCCCTGTAAATATTCCTCAATTCATCTTAGAATCTCTGCTCTATTCCATGGGAAAATTCCCCATTGTTTCTAAGAATCTCTGTTCTATTCCCTCTATATTCCATTTATATTCCTGAGAACATTACCAGTGTATCTAAGAATCTCTTCTCTATTCCCTCCATATTCCCTGGGAGCATCCCCAATGCATCAGCACTCGTCGAAGTCAATCTCCCTCACTAAGATCAATTTCTGGAAGAGACTTAATCCCAGATGGTATAATTAGGTTAGATTATAATCCTTCTCATCTCTTGGGAGGATTAAGGATCTCACCTTGCTATAATAAGGGAACCTTCTCTGGATATTAAAATGCACCGCCTCTGTGATATTCCCTGGTTATTGTTGGCAGTTCTATTTTTAAAGCAGTCACACTTTTACCTGCTAGGTATTAGTTGATGAAATTCAATTACGCAAGTCTTGCTCGCTGTAAATGCGTTTTCTGGACTTTTAATCCCGTGATACTTTTTACCTTCGAGTTAATTGGTGATATTATTACGAAGATAATGTTTTGATATGCGCTCCATTTTGTAATTAGATCGATTTTTAGGAATCTTTAAATGAATTTGATTAAGATATTTATTCATTTTTTCCTGGTTTGTTGAAAATTACCCAGTGTAATAGAAAACTTTATTAGTGTGTATACTTAATTACCGTATGTAATTTACTCATTGAATGGAAAATATGTTTAATTTTCATAGAAACGAATAATCTATATATAATCTATATCTTCGTCTATATCTCACATTTTGGGATTAAAGTTGAAAATTAAGGTCAGTAAATGTGTTTCATTAGTAAATTAAGATTATCTAAGTATTCATAAAACTATCATAATCCTAATATAAAATAATTTACAAAATTGAACATAGTTGCAAGTGTTCAGTATTTGACGCTCTACCAGTTAAAAAATAATTACTGCAGAATAATCTAATTGACTTCAAATCTTCTGTTTTTATCAAAGTCTTAGTAAAAGTAAGTAAAAAAAGATCTGCTGCAAACACTTTTGACAAGCAGTGTACGTCTCCAAAAGACATTCCTCTCTGAAATAACTGAGTGTGGTTTTCTTCTGGCGTGATTTGTATTCGTGAGAGTGTGTGGGCAAAAGACCAAAGGATGAGGCTTGGATTGACATGATACGAAGAAGAGGCACAGACATCGCTCAATCCACCTTCCTCCCAGTAAGCGACTTTAAATGGCCTGTCTTCGAAGGGGTCTTCCTACTGCTCTGATGAGATATTCTTTGCTTCTTTGCCTATTTGGAGAACACATTTTAGTGGGAAATGGAAATGGGATCTGTTAGATTATCCTGGAACTTTTCCCCGACTTCGTGGATTACTATTTGAATATCAGATATTTTGGTTTTTAATTGTTAGAATACGATATTGAAACCAAAATTGTAAAATTGTTAATATGAGAGTGTGTTTCAATAATAAAATGAAATCTTAAACAATTGAATTATATAACTGTCACAGAGAAAAAAAAATTAAATTAAAAAAGAAAAGTGTAATTTAAAATGAATAAATAATAAAACGAAATGCATTCTTCCTTCTAATAAAAGTTCTATTTATTTTATTCAATGCAAACTGAAAAGAATAAATAAAAATATTATATTTTTCATAATTATAATTTTCCTTTAAAATGGAGTCTCTTAATTAGTACTAAATATTAAATGGAGTTTTGCATTATAGCTCTTGTCATCTAATGAAAGAATTAAAAAGAATTAAGGAGCATGCATATTCAATTGTTGAAAGGATATGCTTATTTATCTGTTATAATGAAGTAATTACTTAGCTTTCGAAAACACTGTGCGACTTAATTATGTTGATGAAACTGAAACACGTTTTGATCTTTTGAAGCATCAAATTAGACTCTTTGTTGTTCACGGAATCCTTTTGATCTTCAACCTTTGCATTTAATTACGGTCCGGGGATGATCAAAACAGAGAAAATAAGAAAAAACAGACCAAGGTTTTCTTCAGGCTCAAAGGTTATTGTTCGTAATGAAGACAATTACAGTTTCAAAATTGAATAAAGTATTTAAATTGGTAAGGTTTTCAGTTTATTATCTAGTTAGGATTTTTATTATTTTCAATTCAAAATATGTCCTACAATAACATAGTGAGCTGTTTTTAGTTTGGAATTTATGTAATTGAGATTTAAATTCATTTAATAGATTTCTAGATTCCAAATAATTCTATAGAAGACACTACTACTACACTACTTCTCAAAATAGTTCCATTCTATCACCCAAAACAGTTCTGTACTAAGAACTCGTCCAAGATATCTTAGGAACACAGTTCTATTTTAGAACCACTCTAAGTAGCTCTATCTTAGAACCAAAAAAGTTCAATCAATCTTAAAACACTGAAAAGTTCTCAAATAGAACTAACCCAAAAAGTTTTTTCCTACAACCCCAAGCAGTTCTATACCAGAACCACCCCAATCCTCTATATTCCAGGACCAGTTCTCTCCTATATCCTGTAGCAGCTCTATCCTAGATTGTCAGCGTTTTCCTTTTGAACAGTGCCAGTGACTTGGCTTCATTAAGATAATTGTGTGTCATCAAGGAGTTTATTTGTGAGTGTGATAAGCCCACGCTCTGCCCTCCTATTTATATTGACACTTTTCCTGCGTTATTCTCCGGAGAAAAGCCCTAATAATCTTAAGGGAGAAGAGCATTGCTTATTTTATTCAAACATGAACTCTATGATGGAGAAATACTTATTCATTCATGATTATTCTTTATTATTGTTTTTTATATTATATCCGTATACCAAATTATATCTTGTTTATCAAATTTGACTTTTATAAGTATTTCAATTACTACGGGGAACATTCACACAGAGTAAATGAAATAATGTTTTAACCTTATGTCTTCGATGCATAATATTTTATTGTATATATGAAATGCTTTTTATTTTGTCATTAGAATGTAATGAATGCTAGTAATTTCAATAATAATTAAGAATTAAAGATCTTAAACAGTTTTTTATTTACTAATAGTTTTCTAAACGCAGTAATGATTTTAGAAACCTCTACCTTCGTTATCTTTTCCAACATGCACAAAGTAGATAATATGGATTTATTTCATATATTATTTATTTTCTTGCTCTCTATGCTTCATAATATGGCATAGATACATAGCACAGTAATTATTGCGCTGCATTTAGAACTATGGCGATATCTGCCACTCATTTGATTTTCCCATTCGCTGATATGAATCCTTCCTATTCTTAACGATCCAATTCGCCATCAAAATATTCATTCAAAGTCAACGACCCTATAACTTTAGTTTATTTCATCCTTTGAAATATGCTACGACATTGCGATATGTTTTATGAAGCAAGGAATTGTAGCACTGCGATAAACTAGCTATGGAATGATCTCTTTGCTATGATTAAGTCTTTCTTTCTAAAACTGATGTTCTGAAATAATTTGCTAATAACTAAATCCGTTTAAAAAGACACTATTTTTCCATTAAAAACAACAAAAATCAAACATACCAATAAACAAACGTAATGATATTCTCCTTTGAATATTCAAATAGTCTAACTACTCCATCGAACTGAAAGAAGAACACCAAACTTGGTCTCCGGAGCCAATTTTTCGAAGCTATTGACTCGCTACCTAATGTGATCTCATTGCCAGCCAAATCTCTCCATAAAAAGAATATTAGGCAAATGTAAGAAGATAGCACCCTCCATAAAACCAGAACTATCAAAAGGAGAGAAAACAATCACTATTTCAGGTCCCGCCGCCATTCCCCGGCTTGGGAAACGCTTAACTGGCGGCAGTTTCTTTAATTGTATTCGGTAGAAGAGGCGCTTCTTTTTCCTCCGTATCCGCAGGCAGATTGATTTCAATGTCTGGATAAAAGAAAGCAATCTCATTGTGAGAGAGGAGACCATTTCTAATCTATTGGCAATTTATTTAATTGTATTCATCTCAAGGATGATATTATTTACGCCATCCAATCTCAACTTGATGCATTACAAGAAGTCTAAATTATCCCAATTTGGAGAGAAAAAACAGAGAAATCTAAGAACTAGTAACTTATATATGAAAAAATAATATATTAAACTATTACATTATAATTTAAATTTCTTTTATATTGATTTATCTAAATTATTTACAGGTACAAAGTGCATTTTTTTAGAAATTACCTCACAATCAATCATAGTAATAACTTCATACATATCATCTTAACGTTATGACAGTACTGTAATTAATCTTAACTCGTGTGTTGCCACATCTCACTTTAATTTGTGATACTGACAATGAATAAAATGGAGTTGGCTCTGTCCTGCTTGACAGTCGATGACTTGCATCATCTGGCTAGGAAGGTAAGTGAATATGAAAGATATTCTTCTTTATTATCCCTTTATGGAAAGGGGACACATAATTCCTCTTTCGAATGATTTACGTTCACGGTTATTTGTAGGTATTTAACTTAAATGACAGGATAGAACACATCTAAATACTTTCATTTATTATTTAAACATTTTCATTTATTAGAAGACATTTTTACGATTTCATTACTTAAGCATAATTGTGATTTTTATTAAAGAAAAAAAACTCCTTTTCATTGTTTAATAGGGTAAGTTCTTAATTATCGGTCAGTTTCCCATTTTCGGTCACGTAGGAAAAAACGATATAATAATAATTATTTATTTTTATTATTTTTATATCATTTTTTCTTACGTGTCCGAAAATGGGGAACTGACCGATAATTTAGAACTTACCCTACGCTTAGTTTTCCTATATATTACAATTTTATTATTAAACCATTTATTCTCTTACGTTTTAATTTATTCAGGGCATAGAAGGATATTATTGTACCTTTTATTATTACATTATGAGTTATTATTAGAGTGTCATCTCAGTACCTAGGATGACACTCCCAGTTCTCTGACAGTCGGGATTTACTTAGCTTGTGAATTAATCTGACCTTTTTAAATTTATCATTGACTTGTCATGCCTATGTTTTCACCCACTCTCCGAGTACTGAGAGTCTAATACATTTAACTTAAAATAAATTATTACGACAATAATTATTATTCTAACTGAACTGTATTTTCATTCAAATTTTGATCTATTTTTAGTGTTTATTTTATTTCTAATGGTATTTTTCTTTCTTTACAGGTATGTTTCACTGCGTTGGTCTCATTTGATCTTCATGAAGTGGTATGTAATTATTTAACAATTTGAAGCTTTTAATGATTTAATTATATATCATTTCTATTTTTTATTTTAAAACATCGCGAAACTGAAACTAAAAATATAAAACATACACTTCCGATCATTTCATTTTGTGTGTTTAAATAAATTTACTTATGTGTTTTGTAGGAAACTTATTTTACATTAAAAAAGTTGTTGGCTGATCACTTAATTTTGGTAAATATATCTACAATTTTTTTAAATTTATAAAAAAAATTATTTTAGAAAATATTTCGAACATAAGAAACATAAGTGTACTTTAATATTTTAATTTGGTTACAACATATCAGTGTAGTATAACAGATAGCATATTATTTACCTTACAATTCAATCGATCTATTAAAACAAAAATCACATCTACCTTTTTCTCACAAAATTTGCACCCACACTTCCGCAATTCCGATTCCCGTAGGAATATCACACTTTGGAATCTGTGTCACATGGAATCGAAGAGACAGAATCTTATTAAAAATTTCTGGATTCCAATTTATGCGATAATGAACCTTAGGTCTAATTTCCAGTGCAGGCCTATTTTTGATGCAAAGGTGGTAGGGAAGTTGATTTGGTGGACTTATAAAATGGGGAGATATTTTCAGAGTTAGGGTGCGGTTTGAAGTATGGTATGTGTGATAAATTTATTCATTAACTTTGGTATATAAAATGGAAAAAGATAATATTGTCACTTAAAAAACTTTGTGATTAAAAATATTTTTATTTTAGTACAAAATCAATTGGTTAATAATAATTTCTTTTTTACTGCGAAAGGGTTAAATGATTTACACTATATAAAATTGATCATTTTATTAATGAATTATACAAAAATAGTTCAACAGTTAAGGAAAATGTATTTGTTTTTCTATTTATATTAAATAGTTGCATGGAAGGCCTCTCGCTAAAATTATAAACTCCATCATTTTATTTTGAATATATCTAATGAAAGGATTTACTAACATTAATTAGTTTACGTTAGTAAGTACACAGATATTCCAGAAGGGTACGAAAATAATTAACTCTCACAATAGTTCACTTTATGTAATTTAATACAGTAGATGTTGATTTCTTTGGGGATTGTGTAGAGTTTTTCTTTATTTTACTGCTCTGTCATACTTTAGTTAGTTTGTGAGAGATCATTTTATGACATCTAACTGCAACCATTAAGTTACACCTCTCCGTACAGTGCTAATTAGAACATTTCTGGGGAATTGAAAAATGGAAAATAATTCTTTTGTAACTAAATTTAATTTAAATTAATTAAACTCAACCTTAAATTATTTTATTTATTTTTAAGAGTTAACCTTATTTTTTTAATTTTATAAAAAATAATTCATTAATCTAATAAAAAATAAGTTGATGCTGAAAAAGTAGGTTGAACATTGAAAATCGCACGAAAATGTCAGAATATATTCATTCATTTATTCAGTTAAAAACCCATTAAAATTCTCATCTTGTTTTTCATGTCTGGTAATTCATATTTTCAATATTTTCAGCAATACCTTAACTTTGCCCGGAATATTCAATAGTGTTCAATTAATCTGTAATCGCTGTCCCCCCAAGTCATTGTCGGGGCACCAAAGAGGCCCCAGTGGGCAATAAGAGCATCGTAATGCCCTCAACTCTTGCTCTCTATGCCCCAGTCGGTGGGTCATTCGGTCTTAAAACTCTGCCTGTATGTGCCAAACACTCGTGGCAGTGACTGAAACTGTACTGTTATAGGCATTAAAAAAAAATAATGAAAGATTCTATTCATGAATTTTATCCTTGCATTGATTCATATAAAGATAATAGAATCATTATTTATAATATATAGTCTCGTTGTTTTTCTTACATGTTTATGTTGTACCCTTCACTCGATTAGCAACCATATTTGATGGATATTTCTATTGAATTATAATAGCCGAGATACATTTGACAACAATTCATCCCAAATGTGGTCATGCTTTCTAATTATAAGTTGAAACCACTATTGTACTCGAGATATTTAATGCCTGAAGCTATTTATTACATCCAAGCTGCTTATTGCAGACATGCGGTTACACATCCAATAATATTCTAACATTTCGTCTAACTTCTGTTTTAGTTACATCACCTTTTTTTTAAATTAAATTCCAATTCATTTCACTGTAAATGGTAAGTAGGTAAGAGTTGTATGGTTCCCAAAACTAAATCATTTCTATCCGTTACTTCATTGTGCTACAGTCTATAGAAATTATCCAGAAACATAGTCATAATTCAAATTATTTATCTCATATAGGGAAAGTTCTTAATTATCGGTCGGTACTACATCTTCGGTCATATAAGAAAAAACAATATAATAATGGTTATTATTACACAGTGCTATCTAATACTTCTGCAAACCCGGGTTTGCAGAAGTATTAGATAGCACTGTGTAATAATAACTATTTTTATATTATTTTTTCTTATATGACTGAAGATGTTGTACCGACCGATAATTAAAAACTTACCGTACAACATCTTTCTAAAATGTATTATATGTACATTATTTTAAGGTTCTAAACAGTTTCTCCTTCAGTTCCCTCCCCTTGCAGTTGTCGTAGACTCTATCTTACAACTCAGTCCCTCACTCAAGCTACAGCAACCAATGTATCAGAAAACAATATCAACTTCGCCTGCAGATGACAAAATATATCACCAAACTTAGAGGCACTTTTCAGCAAATCTTTTGGAAGAAAACACACCAAGACTTCCCCCTCAAACTTTTGGCTTTAGAAAATAAAAGACTGATCTATTGGATCGATTCTTGTAGGTTACACTCATTTCTCCAAGAACCGTACACTTTACGTCTGCAAATCCACTGCCCGTAAAATTGAAACGAATAAATAGAATGAACGTTTAACCCATCGTTTTCTGATGTCGAAAATAATATCTAGTGACTAAATTCATTTAACTTAATTTAAAGCTCTAATGATACGTGAAAACTATATGATAGTTTAACTTAGACTGTGATAAACTAGAGGAGGAAAAGGGTTTGAAAACATTCCTCACAGTAGGTTAGACAAAATGAACCTAATCAAAATTATGATCAGTTAAGTTTGGCCGGGAAAGGTTTAATCAGAGTTTATTACAACTTCTGTCATATCCTTTTATTTGCCATATTTTCTGCCCACTCAGAGACAGACTGACAAGATTTCTCCGAACTTTTGGATCATTGAACAATTTTATTTGGGGAGTTTGTCCTTCTGATTTGATTCGTTCGGAAGTTTATAGTTAGTAAATACATTTTGATGCCTCAGCAGCTCGATGCCTTCTGAGTCAACTCATTTCGAAAACGGACAAATAGAAAGAAGATTAAACTCCTAATAATGTATTTCAACATTATAAATATTAGGGTTATTAGATTAAGAGCTTTATAAATTATATGAAATTATTACTATGAATAAACAGAGGTTTAATTTGAGGTCAATGTAATATCTCGGAGAAAAATTCTTGCTTCCTCGTGTTCCTACATTTCTTTCCATTCTTAGACTCAGGATATCAAATTACAGAGACAGATATGGCCTTTTTATCTTAGAATTCGGGACTCATTTTATTAAATTGTAGAAAAGTTGAAACTCAGGTTAGGTGACACTGTATTTAATATATGACACAGTACGTATCTAATAGGTAACACTGTATTTAATGTATGACACAGTACGTATCTAATGGGTAACACTGTATTTAATATATGAGACAGTACATATCTAATAGCTGACACTGTATTTAATGTATGACACAGTACGTATCTAATGGGTAACACTGTATTTAATGTATGACACAGTACGTATCTAATAGGTAACACTGTATTTAATGTATGACACAGTACGTATCTAATAGGTAACACTGTATTTAATGTATGACACAGTACGTATCTAATGGGTAACACTGTATTTAATGTATGACACAGAACGTATATAATAGCTGACACTGTATTTAATGTATGACACAGTACGTATCTAATAGCTGACACTGTATTTAATGTATGACACAGTACGTATCTAATGGGTAACACTGTATTTAATATATGACACAGTACGTATCTAATAGGTAACACTGTATTTAATGTATGACACAGTACGTATCTAATAGGTAACACTGTATTTAATGTATGACACAGTACGTATCTAATGGGTAACACTGTATTTAATGTATGACACAGTACGTATCTAATAGGTAACACTGTATTTAATGTATGACACAGTACGTATCTAATAGGTAACACTGTATTTAATGTATGACACAGTACGTATCTAATAGGTAACACTGTATTTAATGTATGACACAGTACGTATCTAATGGGTAACACTGTATTTAATGTATGACACAGTACGTATCTAATAGGTAACACTGTATTTAATGTATGACACAGTACGTATCTAATAGCTGACACTGTATTTAATACATGACACAGTACGTATCTAATAGCTGACACTGTATTTAATATATGACACAGTACGTATCTAATAGCTGACACTGTATTTAATGTATGACACAGTACGTATCTAATAGGTAACACTGTATTTAATGTATGACACAGTACGTATCTAATAGCTGACACTGTATTTAATATATGACACAGTGTGTATCTATTAGCTGACACTGTATTTAATATATGACACAGTACGTATCTAATAGCTGACACTGTATTTAATATATGACACAGTACGTATCTAATAGCTGACACTATATTTAATATATGACACAGTACGTATCTAATAGCTGACACTGTATTTAATATATGACACAGTACGTATCTAATAGCTGACACTGTATTTAATATATGACACAGTACGTATCTAATAGCTGACACTGTATTTAATATATGACACAGTACGTATCTAATAGCTGACACTGTATTTAATATATGACACCATACATATCTAATAGATAACACTGTATCTATTATATGACACCATACATATTATATTGGTAACACTGTATTTAATATAAAACACCATAAAATTCTAATATGAAACAGTTATATTTTATATATAAAAATTCCTGAAAATTCATTTTGTTACTGAAAATTATAGAAGGGATGGTGATTACAGGTTTTATGTTTTAATCAATAAATCCTTATCATTATCCTTATATACGACACCATACACATCGACTAGATGACACTGTATTTAATATATGATACCATTGCAATCTCATACCACATTCAACTCCTTTCTTTTCACACCAATCTACCACTGAAAGGTACCGTCCCCCCAGGGACATTATTCGTTAGTCCCAGACGTTCATCATTGGAGTCATTGTTTGCAAGGACACATATCCTTATTTACTCCTCTCCCTTAATAGCAAAGATTCCTCACAGCTCTGACAGGCGATGCTATAATGTCCTACTTTATTAGGCACCAAATTAAACAGAGACAAAAATGATTAATGAGCTATCTTATCTGCTGGTCTGAACATATGCAAAAAATGTAAGTTATTTATATGTATCAGAGAGGGATTTTTTACATTCTTATACCATTCTTATATCAATTCTTACATCATTTAAATTCTTATATGAATCAAATTATTCTATAATTTAAATTCTTATATCAATCAAATTATTCTATAATTTAAATTCTTATATCGTTCTTATTTCAATTCTTATATCATTCTTATATCAATCAAAGTATTCTATAATTTAAATTCATATATCACTCTTATATCAATGCTTATATCATTCTTATATAAATTCTTATATCTTTTTTATATAAATTCTTATATCATTTAAATTCTTATATCATTTAAATTCTTATATCAATTCTTATATCATTCTTATATAAATTCTTATATCTTTCTTATATAAATTCTTATATCATTTTAATTCTTATAACAATTTTTATATCATTCACAAATCATGACTAACCAAGGGCAGGCCACTCCTCACCTACCGTTCCACTGCCCTGACTTGGCCTGTAAGAGCGTTAAAATGCTCTTCTCGTAGCAAGGTTTCCCGAATCAGAGCCTAGCTGAGAATAGGCCTAGTAATGCATTATCGCCTGACATCTTTAAGCCCCAAATTCATCCCCTATGAGGAGTTTAGGAGGCGTAATTTTTGCGTAAGCGAGTCGGAGGTGCGCCATAGTTTGCGAAACACTGAGTGAGGGTGACGTGCCAGTGAATGAATGAATGGGGAGAATGAAAGAGAGTGAAGAAAGTAAGGTTGTGAACGGGGTTAAGTGACAGAATGAAGATCGAGTGAAGAAAAAAATTTCAGTTTCATCAAATAAACAGAAAGTGATTTAAGATTTATTGGATTTGGAAGAGCTTCTTAGTGAAATATTAATTAATGATGACTGATTAAATTTGAAGATAAATTGAAATATCAGCAGTAAATTAACAAATTCATTATTAATTTATACTAATGTTTTTGACACTACCTTTTATTTTCATCACTGTTTTATGAAACGACTACGTTTCATACAATTATCATATCTAATTATTATTGATTAATTACAATATCTACTCGAAATAAGTACTGGTATGCTAGCTATAATATTTACAATATTAAATTTCTACCATTTTGCCTCATCTTGAAATGCTGTCACTGTTATTCACTTCTCTGCCAGCACAAAATATACTATGCAGAAGCACCTCAAACTTTCGAGACATTTGCTGTAAACTTGAGTGAGTATGCTAGTAAATAGCTCAGCATATTGGGTGAGTATGCTGGTAGATAGCTCAGCATGTCGGGAGAATATGCTGGTAGATAGCTCAGCATGTCGGGTGAGTATGCTGGTAAATAGCTCAGCATATCGGGAGAATATGCTGGTAGATAGCTCAGCATATCGGGTGAGTATGCTGGTAAATAGCACAGGAGAGTTTATAGTGCGCAATTATGGGAAGAAACTATTACTATTGCGCAGGTCTTTGCGTAATTTATAGTTTATCGTACTGTGAAATTATTGCGAAAAAATAGAGTTATGTTATCCGTTAGATAATGTGCTTATATTAATTATACTGGGCCGATAATTTGTACCGATATCAATCGGTTTAACTGAGACTGTGAAACGATGCCATTCAAATTATACCGATACTCATAATCGATACCATTTCCTTGAAGCCGATACAGTTTATTGATAAATTTGCTTTGTGACTTTAATTTTATTCAATGAAATTGAAATCAAACAATTGCAATCGTTACCGATATTTTAAATAAAAATATGATAATTACGAGCAGGTTGATTAAGCGATAGATATATTGAAGATGTATATTATTTTATCCTCAGTAATTTGACTATTATTCATAAATTCTATATTTATATTCATAAGCTTAATAATGAAAAGTTATATCATTTATCTATCGAAACATTAGTAACAACCTAATTTTTGTCACTGCTAGTACCTCTAACTGTACTTCACATTCTTGACTGTTGAGGTCAAAGGGTAAATATTTGAGGCCTGGAGGTCGGTACTTGAATAAATATGACTACTGTGAAAACAGTTAACATTATTTTTGGAAGAAGCTACCAATATTTAAAATATAGTAAATTTAAGTTTGTCATCATTTCGTTAGAATAATTTTAATATTAATATATGCCAATACTTGGAGAGTTGTTTTCGTATTAAAAACGTAATTTAATATTAAAAACATGTTTTTCTCGTACATTCTTCACATTCTTGAGCTTCATTAAAATTCAAAACAAAGTTCGATTTTAAACTCCCCGGTAATTGGTCTCAATATTTCATTTACTCTTTATTATTTTGCTGCTAAGGTAGCGTCCACGTTAAAATATTTCCCCCATGGCTTTATTTTTCTCTAATATCAGGGAAAGAAGCAAACAATTCTCCTCTGGAATATGAAGAATGGTAGATAGTGCGCTTGCAGTAAGCTCTGAAAATAAGGAAAACATCTACAAATCTACCTCCAGAGTCTACAAAACAAATTCTCGGATGTAGTAAGTTCTGATCCTGGATATAGAAGTGACTTATCTTGTAGAACTTTGCTTTTTCTTCTACCAAGAATGAAATAATTAAATTACGCTATACTCAAATTAATGCAAATTTAATAAATAAAATATATCAAATACTATAAAAATATAGTCAGAAAATTTAATTATTTATATCAATGTAAGCTTTTCCAACATATTCTGTATTTACTAATACATTAAAAAATTTCATAGTTTGAAATAATATATGAGATGCCAACTTTATTATTTAGAGTGTATTATATTTTCATAAGTGCTTTGTACTGCGCTGACAAGTTATAATATTTCTCACAACTGACAAAATATACCATTTCAATTTTCTGCTCTCAAATTTGAAGCAAGTTGAAATATTTACTCCGCATGTGCTGAATAATTCAGTATTGGAATGTCACAGCATTTCTCCATTTCGTTATATGAATTCCCTTGCTTCATAATAAATGAAACATGAAAATCTACGGGAGGATGCCAACAGAGAAGAAACAGGAACTGTTATTCCTTACTGTTGGAATAAATTGTAACAGGTACTGTTATTACTCCTTACTGTTGGTATAAATTGTAACAGGTTCTGTTACTCCTAACTGTTGGTATAGAAAGTAACAGGTACTGTGATGATTTGGTATTGGAGAAAAGAGTCACTTTGTTGGTGTGCTATAAATTTTTAAAAATATATTACATTTTATTCAATTGATTTTAGCAAACTAACTGTTTATTTTATTTAAATAGTGCAAATGTTTCAAGATCAAAATAAAACCCGATTAAAATATCTCTCAAAGTATTCTTTCCAAATAACTACATAAACAATACAGATAATTTATAATGAGTATCTATAACAACTGTTCAATAAGATACAAATTTCTCAAAATAATTACGTACGATATCATTAAAAATTCTCAACTTTTGAATATATTATTTCCGTACGTAATATTAAAAGATTTAACTCATATAGATGCTGGACAAATAAGTTCAATGTTCACATAATATCTTCCACTGTTTACATTCCGATATTGCGCTACAGTACAAACAATATGAAGAGCTGCACCAACATTAAATCATACCTCTCTGAATATAAAACACGAAAACGTTTACTGAAATACAAGTAATACATCTCTCTCTATATTGAATAGAAAATGTTTTTATTTTGTGAAGAGTTTACTGATTATTATGATAAAGCACTGCAAAAAATTGTGATTACGAGATATTGTTAGTAATCATTGCTACCTTTAGTCATCGTCAGCATTAATCATTGGTAGTGTAATCATTGCTAGAATGAATCATTGGTAGATTCCATTTGTTATCTTTATAAGTTAGTGCACTCTTTAATCAATATTACCTTTAATCATTGCTTCCTTTAATCATTTCTCCCTTTAATCATTACTTCCTTTAATCTTTACTCCCTTTAATCATTTCTCCCTTTAATCATTACTTCCTTTAATCTTTACTCCCTTTAATCATTTCTCCCTTTAATCATTACTTCCTTTAATCTTTACTTCCTTTAATCATTACTCCCTTTAATCATTACTCCCTTTAATCATTACTCCCTTTAATAAGTGCTCCCTTTAATCATTACTTCATTTAATCTTTACACACTTTAATCGTTACTCTCTTTAATCATTACTTCTTTTAATCTTTACTCCCTTTAATCATTACTCCCTTTAATCATTGCCTTAATCTCCCACTGGTTCACAATGCAAGAGATTAAGAACCGAGAAGGTGACAGAGGAAGACGAATGGGGATTGATGGCAAAATGTGGCATGGAGTGCCACTTTGAGATGCATTATTAGATGGCAACGAGAAAATGTGGCAATGAGTGGCTCTTTAGGGTGGCATTATAAGATGGCAACGAGAGAATATGGCAACGACTGATAAATCAGTTTACAATCATGCACTAAAATGACCATTTTAGCAGCAGGTCTACAGTAAAACTGCCTTTTATCTGCCCTGATTTCAAACTTCTTTTCTATTTTTTCCTCTTCATATTTTATTCTGATAATTTCATCGCAAGAACACTAACTAATTTAAAAATCTAGCAACAAATTGCTAGTTTCTTAGCCAAGTTATAATACATATTAGGAACTCGACCTTATTTCTTATTTCAAGTAGAAATTATATTTCCTTTTCTTATCTGAGTTTTGCGAAATGAAACTTTTGATACCAGCACGCGATAGTGAAAATAGTCACGCCACTACCTCATTTTGGGGCAAATGATTCGTAAAACATAGAAAATTTTGAACTGAGAAAAAACTTACCTGTCTTATATATTAACTACATGAAACTGATAATGATTTTAATATATATATATAAATTGATTTAGGTTTTATGTACCTATATAACACTGATTTTTTTATGTTTTAGCTGTATATATTAGAATTGTTTTTTATAGAGGTAATTTTATATATTTTATAAGTGCTTAATAATAATAATTGATATTAATTTAAGATAGAATAACCTATGATAATTTATGATAATTTCACATTAATTATTCTACCTACCGTGAGTGGTCACTATATGTCACCTGTGTGCTGATTGGTGACTATCTTTTTCACCTTGAATGTTTACCTGAGGTCAGAGGTCAGCCTAAAACAACAGTAAGAAGTTTTACTGCGTAAAGTAAACTGTCTTCCTGCAGTTGTCATAATTCAATTGTCTATCA
>CANNZV010000634.1:63074-307259 GCA_947561585.1 Caprella mutica
CTATCAATTTTGAACAAATTAATGGTGTTTGTAGCTAGAGTAGATTCATATGTTATTAGTTCCGACAGTACCTAAAAGGCCGTACACACGTAGGGCTTTTCAGTCTTTCCACCAGAATATTTGCTAAGCTCCTCCTACTTTTTCCACGAGAATATAAGAAAATACGATATAATTATTATTTATTTCAGTTGGTATCCATGATACCTGCTGGTATCATGGATACCAACTGAAATAAATAATAATTATATCGTTTTTTATTATATTCTCGTGGAAAAAGTAGGAGGAGCTTAGCAAAAAGTCTGGTGGAAAGACTGAAAAAAACCTACGTGTGTACGGTCCTTAAGTAAACTCGGCTAAAATGATTGAAACTACTTACCCTTTTGAAATTATTCAGCTCATTTAGCAGTTTATTTAAGGTATTGCATTGCTCACCATTTATTATACTTGGTGTAATTTAGGTATCTTCTCAGTAGTTAATATAGTATCACTAATTCTTATTTTATTATAACTTTACAAAAGAAACTTTATAACTTGAGACATGAAATTATCTGCTGAATGGTCAAGTATTCAGTGTCTGCTGTAAGTTCTATTCCATGGGTTGGGACTCTATAATCTGTAATTCTGAAGCTGAAAGCATTCATTTAATTTTTAACCGTTTGTCCCCTAAGAAGACTATCAAATGATATATTTTAAAGGAATGATTTAGATATATTTTTCTGCCTTCATTTAGTAGACCAGTGTGCACGTTTATAAATATGTTAAAAAATAAGTTGAAAAATCTTTCTTTTTTATTGTATAAAAAGCTCTGTGTGCCAACATTATGCAAGGATATTAAAAAAATTATTTATTTTTTACGTTCAAACTAATTCAGAGCATTAATAAAGTGTTAATCATTCTTAAACAATTATGTCTCAGATTGTTCTCAAAAAAAATGGGTTATTCTTAATTCTCTTTTTTTATCTTGATTATACATATCCTATAATTACTATACTATGTTTTGGTATATTTGTGATGTTAGTTATAATTATATTCTACTATCATTTTCAAACATATTTTGGAAATAAATTGAACATGAACACAAAATGATCAGATATTCCTCCCTCAAATAAAATCCATATATAATAAACTAAATATAAATTGCACTGCCCCACATTTGCTTATATTGTTATTCTGATATTTTAAAATGAAACATCACTGTTTATTATTCTGGCATAAATTCAAATTTTATTCTACTGACGACTGAATTTGAATAATATTCCCTCTGTCCTTTTTGTATCACATTCCCTTCTGATCATTCTAAACTGACCTTTATGGCACTTATAAATAGAGTCGCCTATCCCTTGCATTAGCGTTAGGATAAAACTATAACCTTATCTATTATTCAGTATCTAATTAAAACTATATTCCTGTCGTGCAAACACTGACATCGAAACTTTGAACTCTATTACAGAGTAAAGTTTTGCCTTTGCATACAGTGTAAGTTACTGAGAAAGGAGTCATAGAAATGCTTTACAAGTGTAAAGGAGTCATCGAAATGCTTTACAAGTGTAAAGGAGTCAAAGAAATGCTTTACAAGTGTAAAGGAGTCATCGAAATGCTTTACAAGTGTAAAGGAGTCATCGAAATGCTTTACAAGTGTAAAGGAGTCATCGAAATGCTTTACAAGTGTAAAGGAGTCATCGAAATGCTTTACAAGTGCAAAGGAGTCATCGAAATGCTTTACAAGTGTAAAGGAGTCATCGAAATGCTTTACAAGTGTAAAGGAGCCATTGAAATGCTTTACAAGTGCAAAGGAGTCATCGAAATGCTTTACGAGTGCAAAGGAGTCATCGAAATGCTTTACAAGTGCAAAGGAGTCATAGAAATGCTTTACAAGTGCAAAGGAGTCATAGAAATGCTTTACAAGTGCAAAGGAGTCATCGAAATGTTTTACAAGTGCAAAGGAGTCATAGAAATGCTTTACAAGTGCAAAGGAGTCATCGAAATGCTTTACAAGTGCAAAGGAGTCATCGAAGGCAATGTAGAATATTGTAAAGGAAACTCTGACATCAAAGTGACGTTTAGATTGATATCGAAAGTGATATTAGATATAGCATTTCTCTAGGGATATATCGAGTTGTTATTGTTTGTTTGATATCCTGAGAATGTATATTTATATGTACGTAGATATTGGTATGTATTTGTTAAGATACATTGAAATGTTAGTTATGTTATTACAAACAGTAGTTTGCTGTAGAAAATGAAACAATTTGCTTCAATAAATAATAAATTATTGTTATTGAAATCGGATGTTATTTTCTTGTTTATTTGGATGGATAAATTGGATTGTAAACAATTGCATTTAAAATACTTAGGTAGACCTTTGTTAACAGAAGTAAAGATGTGAAAGACTGAAGTGAACCTTTAAATGACTTGAGTGAATCTTTGAATGACTTGAGTGAACCTTTAAATGACTTGAGTGAACCTTTAAATGACAGGATTGGACCTTAAAATGACTTGAGTGAACCTTTAAATGACAGGATTGGACCTTAAAATGATTTGAGTGAACCTTTAAATTACTGCAATGGACCTTTGAATGACTGGGGTGAACCTTTAAATGACTGAAGTGAACCTTAAAATAACTGGATTGAACCTTAAAATAACTGTAACCCTTTTTTGCATCTTTTTAGAAAAAAATAAAATGTTTTTAGTATTTGTTATTCACTACCAGCAATTAGCTTTCATATCATCCAATACTCCTTCTCTTTCGTCTTCTCTTCCTAAGTCCCTTTTCCTCTCTCCCTCGAGTCCCTCACATTAATACTAACTTGATGTCTCATCTCGTAAAGACTATATACTATACTTTTTACTATCCTCCACCTTTTCATTAAAGTTGAAAAACATCCTTTTATACCTTTTTGATGACTCTTCCATAGGGGATATTCTGTCGAGTGTCTAATGCTATACGCATTTATTATTAGACTAGATTTATTAAATTGATGCAAATTATTATTAAAGTACCTTACTTTTATTATTTAATTGAATTTGTTATTAGTTTTGTGATTTTTTTTTATTGATATGTGTTGATATACAAAATATATAATAATGAATTTAGAACCTATATACAAAAAAAAATCTCAAACAGTAATGAATTTATAATTAAAAAAATATTTATGAGATAAAAGAATATTTTATGAATATTGTGAATATATATATTCTTTTAATGTCCTTTTTATTACACGAGGTAATTCCCAGTGGAGTATTCACCATTGGTTATTTTACCATTAAATGTCTCGATTACTTTTATAGCGTTTGGTGATTGCTACAAGAGATATTAATGCTCTACTAAACCATTGATTATGAAGTAATATGTGCCTGCTAGTGCAGTCTATAACAGTCTCAGGCAATTTATAGACTACCTAATAGACCTCTAAACATTGTGCTGACACTGATGAAAGCTCTTTTAGGATATTAGTTATTGCTATTTACGAAAATTCATCTTATACTAAATATCTATGATAAAAAATATAGATGAAAATATTTCAAATTATATTGTTTAAAAAGAAATCATTTTTCCATTAAAGAACAAAAAAATATTTTATTTTGTAATCAGGAAATCTTTAATATAAATAAATAAAATGAAAAATAAGACAGTAATGATACTATGAATCTGTATTAAAAACTGTAAATAAATATTAAAATAACATATATATATAGTGAAGTAAAATTATAGTTACGTCACAGTACTCACAGTGGGTTTTAAATATGGTCATACACCAATTTGACCTTTTGTAATTTTCCTCTCTCACCCAGTTTCCGAACACGGTAGCATAAATAAGTAACCAAGTACTGCGAAATTATCTGAAGTTCTAAACATATTTTTTTTTGTCTTATCACAAAGTCCTTAAAATGGTTACACTTTCCCTAGTACTTTCCCTAGTACTTTCCCTAGTGACACTTTCCGTAGTGACACTTTCTCTAGTACTTTCCCTAGTGACACTTTCCTTACTGACACTTTCCCTAGTACCAAACATCTCCGCAAGAGCACCATTGGCGTGACAATCGCCAGTTAAACTACAGATACTATATCTCAGTTTGATCGATAACTGCGGGGTATAGTGTGCCCTGTTTACTTTGTTGTGGTATATCCGTGGACTTTAAATATTGTATAAGAAAAACAAGTAATTATTATTTGTAAAGATTTCGGAATTTTGATAATAATAGAATAAGAATGATATATGTGAAGAAATATCACAGACATCTATTTTTTTTTTGAATTGCCAAGATTTCGAACTGCAAATCTTCCGAAAAAAAAAGATAAGTAGCTTTAAGGGATATCAATTCTTCAATATGCTTAAATTATTTAGCACGATTCATACCATAACAACGTTCGATTTAAATTAATAATATTGATTTTATACCTTTTTACTTTATAGTTACAATGTGATATTCATGATAAATTCTATCACCATTACATTATTTAATTATTTTAATACTCTATTTAAATTTCACCTTCTTTGAGACCTTCACCTTCATTTCAATTAGAATTATTTATCTTTACTTTGCATAAAAAGAGCAGAACTATGAAGCTTTATTAAGTCCATTTTATTTTCGCAGATAAAAAGTTCAATGTTTGTTTTCTTTGGAAGTTTCTATTTGAAGTTTGTGAAGGAAGTTCTGAGAGATGGATTGCAATCAGATATTATTTGTCTGGAGAAAATTAACTCCGTTTTTGATCATTTTAATTCTTAATGAGAGAAGTTGATACTGAGGAAAAAGATCTTTCGTTTGTTTTCCTGTTTAATGAAGTCGCTGTGATATTATATACTAAACTGAAAAAATAACATTAACTTGCTTTATGATTTCATTTTTTTTCTAAATTTGAATTTAGGCATATTGTCTCTAAAGATATTTATGTTCTTTGCAGATTTATATATGTTTTTTTTTGTACAAAAGTGAATAGAACAATTTATGTAGTATAGGTTATAGGCAAAACAAAACAATGTACTTTTACTGCTTTACTACATGAAACTATTAAATATATATTATTAATTTAATGTTTGTGTATATTATAAATATCGCTTAAAAGTGTACACTTAAATAGGGTAAGTTACAAAATACCTGTCGGTTTCACATATTCGGTCATATACGAAATAATGATATAATAATTACTTACTTAAATCTTATTTTAATAATTATTATTAATATTTTTCTTATATAACCGAAGATGTGAAATCGACCGATAATTCATACCTTACGTTACTTAAATCCTGTAAATCAGGTTTGCATACTTCCTTCTATGGCTGACTATATAGGAGGCTCTATTTTTTGAGAGGTCAGGCCTTTGGTCTCTGGGGAGTAAGAAGTTGATCAATTATTCCGTCCATACGATGTGGTTACGATCCCAACAGCATTTCAACTGCTGCCTTAGCATTATTCTCGCAAGACCTTCTTATTTAGGACTAAACGAATGGTACACTGCATTTTACAGATGATGTGGAGCCTGTAATGGAAAAAATATTTTAAAATGAATTGTAGTTTTTATCCTTTTGAATCGTTAAGTAAAATTATGTATCACTAGACTTATGTAATGTTTGTATTGAGATTCCCTTTTTATTATATAGGAGTCTATTCACACGTAATAATTATATCCAATTTATGAAGTTAATATTTTTTATAATGAATAATATATTGTAAATAGATCTTTATTATTTTCTATTTCAATCAAATTGTGAATGATTATTTCTCCAATCAGACAAATGCCAATGAAAAAAATTTACTTTCAAATTTTTATTTTACTTTATTTTTTTTCAAAATTTCCTATTCCAAAAAATTCCTTTAAAATTTTAAAAAATCATCCATCTGTCAACTGTACGCACCTCAGTTTCTTCTATTCCAGTCGCCTCACATCTGTCAAGTGAATTGGTCCTATTTCCACCAGTTACAAGGAATATATGATCTTATAGGGACGGCGATATTGGATTCGAGAATACGTATGATTGTACAGATTCCATTTTATTCCATTTTATTCCATCCAAATTTTATTGAGCAATTCATCACATTAAAGAAACAGTCTTGCCATTATTAAAAACTATGAATGCTATAAATTCTTATAGACTTGTATCATTGTATCTTAAATATTTAAGCCAAATCATACCATGTCTATCACACATCATCAACGATGTAACACTATTTATCACTGGAACCACGTATTTATACTGTATTCTTTTTTTTTCATTAATTCACATATCACAACAAATAATTTTTAAAAATTAATGTCTCCTATACTGATCTATAATTTTTAAATTCTGATAAATTTTACGAGATGATATCCTTATTCTTTAGTAATCTTTTACAGCGAAGAGTATCAGCATGTCTACAGTGGATTTTGATTATATTATACTTGTAATTTTATAAATATATAAGGTATTTATTTATACAGGCTTGCTGAAATAATATCAATGCTATTTGTGTGAATCTTGAATAATGAATTTTTATTGAAGAAATACACTTGTAACTAAAACTTCAAACGAACTAAGGAGATTATTCCATATAAAAGCATTTATATATATTAAAATTTACTCTCAAATTCAAGCAGAAAATACACGGCTCATAATTAATTATTTTGACTTCAAAGACAGGTTTATTTGGCTTTCTTTGTAACTCGAGTATATTCTCAGATTTACGATAGTTAAAAATAATTTCGTCATTATCATAGTAATTTTATTTAATTATTAGCTAACAAATTATATTGGTGAAATATCGGACACAGTGTCCATTAGATGTATTTAAAACAAAGGTAACGGTGTTCATAAAACAAAGGTAATGGTGTTCATAAAACAAAGGTAATGGTGTTCATAAAACAAAGGTAACGGTGTTCATAAAATAACGGACACAATGTTCATAAAATAACGGACACAATGTTCATAAAATAATGGACACAATGTTCGTAAAATAACGGACACAATGTTCGTAAAATAACGGACACAATGTTCATAAAATAACGGACACAATGTTCATAAAATAACGGACACAATGTTCATAAAATAATGGACACAATGTTCGTAAAATAACGGACACAATGTTCATAAAATAACGGACACAATGTTCATAAAATAACGGACACAATGTTCATAAAATAATGGACACAATGTTCGTAAAATAACGGACACAATGTTCGTAAAATAACGGACACATGTTCATTAAATAATGGACAAAATGTTCATTAAATAATGGACACAATGTTCATTAAATAATGGACACAATGTTCGTAAAATAACGGACACCTTTTCATTAAATAATGGACACAATGTTCATAAAATAATGCACACAGTGTTCATAAAATAAGCACACAGTGTTCATTAAATAACGGACACGGTGACAATGAAATTAAGGATACAGGTACAACAAAATATAAGACAAGGTGTTCATCAAATAAAGGACACGGAAACAACAAAATAAAAGGCCCAGTGTACAAAATATAAAAGACACTACATAATGTAAGGGACACACACGGTAACAACAAAATAAGGACACTGTGTTCATAACATTGAGAGCACGGTGTCCGCAGAAGACAGATAGGACACAGAAGGCAATCAGGAATCACTTAGTCTGCCTCTAAATCACTAGTGTATAAATCTTCTGATAGTGAAGTATCTAACGGTAAATAATGCACTGAATTAAGGCTAAAACGTATGCAAAGAATGTTATTTAATTATAATAACATAAAATGTTAACATGGAATTTAAAATTATTCAAAATTTAATTTATTTTTATCACAATTTGCTAGCTGAAACTATTTTTCCTACTAATAATAAATTCTGCCTAGTTAAGTTAAATTTCAAGAGAAATTCACTTGTTAGAAATCTTGTCGTTTTTATCATGGATTTTGCCAGGTAATTCAGTAGATTGTAGCTAAGCCCCGGAACAGATTTTAATATTAGGGCAATTTGGTGTGGTCGTGACGTCAGTTTTCCCCCTACCGTCATCTGTCAAGTGGCAAACACAGGGAATACTCCTGGAATACTCTTGGAATAAGTAACATCCGTCAATCTATATAAGCTGCGCCCCCTAGCGGCAAAATAAATAACTGTCTTGTACTTCCACTTTTCTGTAGATATCTCATAGCTTCTGGTATGATGTTGCGTCTTTTTATCCTATTTTGTAGATGCTTCAGTTTTAGGCTAGAAATTGTTTGATAAAAATATTAAATTCCTTATCTTTTTAATAATTTCAGCTTTCCTATTTTACATTCACAGGTGAAATAACAATGAAATAACAATGAAATAACAATGAATGTAGAACTGAAATTTCTCTAATGTTTTTTTCTTACTTGAACAATAATTATGCTTTACATATTTGTTTTGGAGATATGAATAAGTGACTTACTCGGATCAACCCCCACATTTATTCAATCTAAACACCCCCTATATTCCAAAGACCCCCTAAACCCCCTGAACCCCCTTCTCTAGGTGATAAATCTTGATCTGGTCCGCACACGTGACCTTGATGTTACTCTACCATTATTGTCTCTAAACCATTAGTCTATTGCTACACTGTACTTTAGTCTATTGCTACCCTGTACTTTAGTCTATTGCTACACTGTACTTTAGTCTATTGCTACACTGTACTTTAGTCTATTGCTACACTGTACTTTAGTCTATGGTTTACTATGTAATATACAAAGCTACATTACCTCTTTTCCTTTTTATTCCAAACAAATAAAGTCAAACCGTAACTATTTCAAAAAGTGTATATCTTAATATAATAACACTGAAAAAAGAATATTCGATAATATTGAAAACATTTAAAAATCACTCTTTTCTGTGACAATTTTATCCGCAATTCTCTTTCCTTATGAATGTTTTTCAAGTTTTTTCTGATATTCTAATCGCAGTTTAATCCCCTATCAAATATAACTCACCTCTACATCCTGTAGTATCATCATAACTATCTTACTACCATTAAACACGTCATTAGTTACTTTTGAGTTATTAGGGGGCACAACCCCCCCCCCTACTTCAATGCCCCCCTAAGCGATGTTCAAGGCCCCCCGGCGGAGTATTTGATGGTTGTGGTGGAAGTTAATTCCTGTCCGTAAATCTAGATGACAGCCAGAGAAACATCTGCTACTTACCACTGAATTATCATCTCTAGGAGAGGATTGGGAGGAGAGGACTGAGAGGAGAAGAGGTGTGCTGAGAGGAGGAGAGGTGTGCTGAGAGGAGGAGAAGTGTGCTGAGAGGAGGAGAGGTGTGCTGAGAGGAGGAGAGGTGTTGTGAGAGGAGGAAAGTGTTATTTTAATTGTTTTATATTATTATCAAAATTCTTTATTAGTATTTCCTAAATGTATTTTATTTTTAAAATATTCTCTTCAGAAAAATGCCTCCCTAATTGCTTATTATCATTTTAACATCAGAAGCCACACACCGACAATATGTACCTATGCATTGTATCCCATAAAATAAGCAATAGCAAAGTCCAGTGCTGAGACAAATAAGCAATAGCAAAGTCTAGTGCTGAGACAAATAAGCAATGACAAAGTCTAGTGCTGAGATATATAAGCAATAGCAAAGTCTAGTGCTGAGACAAATAAGCAATAGCAAAGTCTAGTGCTGAGACAAATAAGCAATATCAAAGTCTAGTGCTGAGATATATAAGCAATAGCAAAGTCTAGTGCTGAGACAAATAAGCAATAGCAAAGTCTCACACATTGTACAACGCAACAATTTGCTGATGGACATTCTTTGCCCGAAGACTTTTTCTCTCTTTTTTTTGCGATGAATGCAGTAGGTTTTTCTCGGGATAATAAAGTCCTGTATGAAGATGGAAAGAAACAGGCAAAATATGCGTGACATGCTCCTAATATTTCGTGTTCTATCGATTTTATTCATATTCTGCTCTACAATGTTATTCCTACGTGACGGATGTTGTATCTACATTTATCTGCAAATATTCTATCAAAGATAATCTTTCTCTATAGTGTACTGGCAATATAAATTACATTAAAGATAACGTACCGTCGTGGATTGATTAATTCTATCTACCAATCGCGTACATTATAATGATATATTTTTTGGCTATCCTATTTATACTAGACATTATGAAATTACATCTTACTAAATATAAAATTCTTCTACAAAATCTCCCTTATGGGTATTTCCGCTTCTTTTGCTGAAATCCTGATTCCTTTTGGTGTTGAATACAGTCCTCAAGCCTCCTTAAATAATCCGTTAAAACATCCTTAAGAAGTCCTTTGATTCTCATACAAATAAGGATGCGAACCCCCGACTTGAAGATGTTTGTCCAACACTTAACAATCGAGTTATTTCATTTATGGGGTTTCTAACTGAAAAAAAAATTATATTTAATTATTGTAAATTTACTAGATTTTGTATTAATATAGCATTTAATATATTTCATAACGTTTATAGTTACAAGAATATCATATGTAACATATAGAACACAAATAAATACATTTTGTTGTCTCAAATCATTGACTGCATTTTGGTTAGGTTTATCAAACTTCATCTTAAGAAAATAGAGGGGTTAAAAAAAAGATTGAAAATAAAAGTTTTTATTTTATAAAACTGTATTATTGAAATACCTATAACTAATATGAATTATATAAACATAAAAAACCTATAGATCCAAATGCAAATGTATACTATACATTTTTTATAATAATTTACAATATATACCTATAGTATATATTTCTTATATAAATCTATAATATACAACTATACACAGTTATAAAGTATCGGTTAATACCTTTCCATGTGACAGTTCATCCACAGCATAATGGTAATAGTAGCCGTCACGTTACCAAGTAGTTACTTTCTTTGATGATGGTGTCACACAGAGATAAATAGTCTTATAGCCTCTATAGTGAAGATAGTGAACATGCTATAGCAACACAGGGGAAAAACACCCTTATTGTGGAAGGTCATAGAGCTGAAATTTATTAAATCGTACTGTTATTTCTGATTATTTAAAAAAAATTGTGATAGAAATGAATACTAAATTTCAGTATTCTCTATTTATGAGGGTTGTGACAATATTCTTGTAAAATCATAGATATTGAAAATATCATAGACGATATGAAATGGTATCGAATACTATATAGGTACCTCTGGTTTAGAACGATGCAATACTCAATACTGTTTAATTCTCTATCTATGATATTTTACAGATCTGTGATTTAAAATAATATTGTCACAACCATAATGATACTAAGTCTGGTTACAATTGATGAAGTTATAGATTTTTACATCACAAAAAAATGATAAACTGAATAGAAATTATTTATAGAAATATCACTTATTCAGTTTAACAAGATCATAGTCTTGTAAATCAATGAAGAGAGATGAAAATTCATTAAAAATAAATGTACAATAGCTAACAGTTTGAAGATAAATATTATTCAGGTAATACAGGATAGTTAAATAGATAGGATAGTTAAATAGATTACCAATTATTTAAATAATAACACACATACAATTTATGTGTCCTTAAATCAATCTTTGTATTCCTTAAAATATCAGTAATATCATACATCAAATCAGTATTAGTTGGCCGGTTTACTTTTTCGATCAATGAATAAAGAAAATATATAATGAGTTAATTTATGATAACTTTAAATTATTTTGGTGGCCGGAAATTTTGGTCTCTGAATATTCGGTCTCAGAATTATAAATAAACTCTCAAAATAAATAACCGTTATGTTGTTTGCTGTATCCGCTAGTTTGTTGTGCTGCACACTTCATGATTGTTTAATGACCATGCAATCCCCCCGATACATCTAATTCATAAGTTTTATTTATACCTGAGACCGAATATTCCATGACCGAAATTTCCGCTCATATCTCATGTTAAATAAATGTCAAAACATGTAAAATTTACGTATCATTTTACAACGTGTAATGATGTTATCCGCTTTTAATAAATAAACTACACATTTTAGTACTCATAATTTGCTCTTTTTCTATTATTTTTCTTTAATAACTCCATTATAAACTGAGACCGAATTTTCCCACAACCCAAAAATAATAACGTATAATTGATATGAATATCAATTAAAATATAGAATTAAATTATAATTACCATTCATTTCATATATGATTGAAAATGTGAAACTGTTCGATAACTCAGAACTTACCCTCATAAATCAATCTGGTAAATCCTAATACAGAAACATCACTCTAACAAATTCTCTGTGGTATTATTCGTTTTACCTTAGTGATATAAAGATCTTTGCTGTAGAGTGGCAGCCAATGTGCTAAGTGTAGGAACTCTACGCGGAACAGCACACCGTGTTTCATTTGCCTGAGTGAATGTGCACCTTTTCTCTACTACTACTGACGAGCAGACAATTGACGACCTGACGATTGCGACGATGCATCAAAGAGTACCATCACTTGAAGATATTTGCACTTTGCCTTAGTGTATCTAAAGATGCAAACAATTGAGTATATTGCAATGTTATTCCTACGTAAATTTTATTAAATACCTTTTTTGAATGATAGTACATGATAAGGAAAAATTTACTGTAAAATTTAATGTTTGGAACGAATAATAATATTAAGATGTTAAATAATTTTAGTTTTTAATCATGTTATTAGGGAACATTTTTATTAGTTAATAAAAACATTATTCCAACATTGAATGAACATTTGGAAAAGAATTATTTTTTCTCCAAAAAAAATGGGCATCGAAATCATGTTGAACAATTTTCATCGGCGTGAAACCTACCAAATCATCGAATTGTAAAATACAAAAGCTGTTCTTCTGAAGCTTTTTGTCAAATTGATGAATTTTGTATTTTTTTAGTGAGCAATCATTGTCGAAATATCCAAAAGAATTGTGTGTATTTTGTATTTTTTCGTAAAAGGTAAAATTCTGCAGCCAGTATATTTGTATTCTGCATTTTTTTCATATTTGAATTTGTAAAACGTTTTAATGGAATATTGTAGCAGTGCTAGCTTGTTTGATTTAGAATAATAACTTTTATTGTTGCAGTTTAGATGTTTTCAGCTAAAGTCACATTCGAATACATTTGTTTTTCAAATGTATTCAATTTATTAAGATTGATTTTATACATCTGTGCTGTTTCTCTAAGTATATTCATTTAATTTATTAATGACTAGTAGAACCCGTGGAAATTCCTGGGATAATTAATATATTAAATAAACAAATATTTTATGGTAAAACGGAATTAGTGTTATATAAAGCAAATTAGAGTAATAAATAAAAAAAGGATGTATTTTTAGTGTCATACCTAATTACTGAAAGCGTATAAACGGACTAACTAAGCAATACTACCCACGTTGAAAAATAAATGGATAATTAATATTTTCTATATATAAAGTTAAAATGAATGCATTTATAAATACTTGCCAGCAATATTATATAAAACTATTCTGGTTACATTATTTAAAACACTTTGTTTAATAATGTAAATAAGTAACTCTCTAATAATTTGTACACTTACATGAAACTATAATGCACTATAAAAATAATAACATTACAATAAATAATGACTGTATGTTAAATATTTCGATATAATTAAAAAATGATTTTATATATAAAATTTCTCATTAATGATTCTAACTTCTCATCATTTTTCATGGTAATCCAATCAATCTCTAATTCAATACAAAATTTAATTGACTGTAAAATGAGGCAATGCTGTTCATGAATATCACAGTCATGTCACCAAAGCTGTCACTTTTATTAGGTTATGGCAATCGAATTATTTTAAATTGGCTCATGCCTGTCACAGTAATGGACGAATTTTCATAGAGATAAAGCCTATGCCTGCATGTGCTACAAATACAGGGCATTAACCTAATTACCGTGCATTGGCCTATACGCTTGCATATTTATAGACCTACTGTAGTTATTTGAACGAAAACAACTTTAGTATATTTGGAATATTGTTTGTTTGGAGAATGGTCTTATAGTTATGCAAGTATGTGACTATTTTAGTTCATTCCTTATATCTTCGTTCACTCCTTATATCTTCGTTCACTCTTTATATCTCCGTTCACTCCTTCTATCTTCGTTCACTCCTTCTATCTCTGTTCACTCCTTATATCTCCGTTAACACCTTATATTTTCGTTCACTCCTTATATCTCCGTTCACTCCTTATATCTCCGTTAACTCCTTATATTTTCGTTCACTCCTTCTATCTTTGTTCACTCCTTATATCTCCGTTAACTCCTTATATTTTCGTTCACTCCTTATATCTCCGTTCACTCCTTATATCTCCGTTAACTCTTTATATTTTCATTCACTCCTTATATCTCCGTTCACTCCTTATATCTTAGTTCACTCCTTATATTTTCGTTCACTCCTTATATCTTTGTTCACTCCTTATATCTCCGTTCGTTCCTTATATCTCCGTTAACTCCTTATATTTTCGTTCACTCCTTGTATCTTCGTTCACTCCTTATATCTCCGTTCACTCCTTATATCTCCGTTAACTCCTTATATTTTCGTTCACTCCTTATATCTTCGTTCACTCCTTATATCTCCGTTCACTCCTTATATCTCCGTTAACTCTTTATATTTTCATTCACTCCTTATATCTCCGTTCACTCCTTATATCTTAGTTCACTCCTTATATTTTCGTTCACTCCTTATATCTTCGTTCACTCCTTATATCTTCGTTCACTCCTTATATCTCCGTTCACTCCTTATATCTTCGTTGCCTCATTAGGTATCACTCTAATTATTCCAAGGACTTTTAATTGCACTAATTACCTCTGCTTAAGATGTCTTATTGCTTCAATTCAAAACTTGAAGCCCTTGTGTATATCAGACCAAAAATATGACCGCACTGTCGGTAATAAAGGAAAATTAGCAGAAATAACCGCACATTTATCACCCTGAAAATTGTCCCCCAATTTATTACAAGGACCGTTGCAAATAACTCTTTTGAAATTGTTATCAAATTGCTTTAAAATTGCAAGAAATAAATTGCAACCATTGTCTCTGTCATTCACATTATATTTTTATATATATTATTAAAGCCCTTTAAAGGGCACCTACTGAAAAACTCATCAAATTTGTCTAGATTTTTAGTAGGGCAATTTCTTTTAACCCTTTTCAAGATATTTTTATTCTTGGGAATTTTCTTCAAATCAAAATAGACTACCACTCTTCAAAACATTGTGATAACATTTAGAAATAAAAATGATAGCTGTTAGTTCACCATTACTTTCTCATCGCGTTACCCTTTCCAGCCCTAACTTACGGAAGATTGTCTGTGTGCACAGTTGATAGGAAAGGGACAGCCAATTGATTTTCCTTGACAGTCTTCCTTCTGTGAACTGAGCACAGGAATGAAGGACACTTGAAGGGACAGCACCTGTCTGAAGGAAGGACATCAACTGTCTGAAGAAGAGACATCATCTGTTAACTAAAGGGGCACGACCTGTCTATTGAAATCAAATTTCCTTATTCATTGCTATACGATTTCAGTAAAATATCTCTCTCTGATTTTCTTCCACGCTGTACCTGTTCAAGTTTTCATTCCCGTTTCATGTGCGTTTAAATATTCAGTATCTAGGATGGAATCTCTGGAGTTGGAATCTCTAGTCCCTCAATCATAGATTGGTTTCTATTCCTGATGATGTGGAGGTTAATAATTTAGTAGTGCCTACAGCAAGTCAAATATTCATGAAGAAGATCACCAAAAATATGAGGAAACTTTTGCCGCCAGATGAAGTCACTTCCTGTCTAATTTTGTAGAAGATTCTTTCTATTGAAATACAAGTGTGTAGAATATTATTATACAAATATTATACATAATTAATTAACGAGAGCTATTTTGAAAACTTTGAATTAGGATATTAATCCAACTCCCTCAATATATACTAAAGTCGTCCATGATTAATTTCATACTCTATGTATTCTTTTCATTATTTAAAATCCCCCTTATTAAAATTCATAAGAGTAGTTCTTTGAATTACCTAATCAATTAACTTTAAAGTTACCCCATAATTCAGTGGAAAGTTACCCCATATAGTTTAATTATAGACCTCAAACCACACGCACCCTAGCATCATTGTCGATATTTTGCGCAAAGTTGTCTTTTGTTTTACTATCCAATTATGATTCCCCCTAAAAGTGGGGCAATAATATGATTGCAGGGGCGGTTGTTAGCACTCCCCTGTTTTAATCTGCCTCCTGTTTATGACGGAAAACAGCCTCCATTCGCCTGTTTTATTGGCCTCAAATTATGAGGGGGATGAGGCCTGTGTTTGTGTTTTACTTTAATTTATCGCCTCAGTTTTATTGGACTCTTATTTCCATTATTAGTTTGTACTACTCGGTAATGGTGGAGTTTATTGTATTTTCTATCCACTACATTATGTGGATAGACTACTGCATTCACTCTTACACTGTATCCACTCTTACACTGCATCCACTCTTACACTGCATCCACTCTTACACTGCATCCACTCTTACACTGTATCCACTCTTACACTGCATCCACTCTTACACTGCATCCATTCTTACACTGCATCCACTCTTACACTGCATCCACTCTTACACTGTATCCACTCTTACATTGCATCCACTCTTACACTGCATCCACTCTTACACTGCATCCACTCTTACACTGCATCCATTCTTTCTCCATTCGTTCTCATTCTTTCTCCACTCTATTCCTCCTCATTCTCCACTCATTCTCCATTCATTCTCCACTCTTTCTCCACTCATTCTCCACTTTATTCCCCCTTTTTCTCCACTCTTTCTCCACTCTATTCCTCCTCTTTCTCCACTCTAATCTCCCACTTTCTCCACTCTTTCTCCACTTATTCTTCACTTTATTCTTTTTCTCCTTTTTCTCCACTCTTTCTACACTCTTTCTCCACTCATTCTCCACTTTATTCCCCCTCTTTCTCCACTCTTTCTCCACTCTTCCCCACTCTTCATTCTCTTCTCACCAAACCATTGCTCTTTTTCTCCAATTCAGTCGGCAATACCTCTGAAATATCTTCCATAATAAACTTAAGATTTTCCTTCAGCGTAATTCAAGAAAAGGTGGCGGAGTGTCACACGGTCGCGTTACACCACATAAACTAGCGCCACTCCAGCCGCTGAACAGTCGCGGAATAATACCACAACACATGAGTTAGTGCCATTTTGGGACTACTTGATTTATCTTTGATTTTATTTGGATTTGGAACTTCACGAATCTTTATACTAAGTTAAATAAAATAAATTTGTCTACTTTTATATTTAATTTTTTTAATTTACTTTCAAAATATCTATAAATATTATTTATATGAATATTAAAATAATTATTACAAAAATACCCCAAAAATAGATATCAACATATAGTTACTTCCAATTCTCTAAATAAGTTTTTTATAGATACAATGTTGAATTAAGTAAATTAGGTGAATCTTATCTGTGTCCCCTATTCTAAAGATAAGGTGATAAAGCACGGCCTATTTACTCTGCTGCCATTGGTACACTGTGGCTGCCAGATGTACGGTATTTCGTCTCCGTAATCAAATATTACATAGATATATTTATTTGATTAAAATATATCTATTTACTTTATATTCTTTGACAATTTCATATAATAATTGGAATAGATTTTAATTAGAATTACAGTTCTGTTTCACTGCATTTGTCTCAATGTATGATTAATTTTATATTAATTCTATCAAACTGAAACTAACTTGAATTCAAATGAATTAAATTTTTAAATTAAATATATTGTTCTTAATATCCATACTAATGTTCATATTAGAGAAAAAATTCTGTAATATAATATATTTATAATACTGTAATATAATATATTTATAATAATGAAATATATGATATTTATATTGATAAAATATTCATTTCAATAGATTATTATGTAATGCTCCACCTCATATCATTGAATTGAATAATTAATATATCTTAAATAAATGCTCAATGAAATTCAAATATTAATATAATTTCGACGACATAACTTACATTCTCTAATAATTAATTTGATATTATTCTTATTCTTCAGAGATGAATTATTACTGGAATTCAAATTCTATTGCAATATTGCTTTAATTATGTAGGGAAAAATTATTGTAATAATTAACCTGAATTAGAGGAGAAATAGTTTATTTTATTTAAAAGTGTCTTTCTATTTAAAATATTTTCAAATTTATATCTTTATATTTTTTTTAATGAAATTCAAAGAAAATTTGTAAAATAATAGAATATCTCCAAAATAACTTTTTCTTAACAGTAAGGCCCAACTATACTAGCAGTTAAAAAGCTGCGTTTAAACTGCTAGTAATTACGGCATCTGATTTGGTGTGACTGTTTATCCTCTAAAAAGCCCTTCCTATGATTCACCAGCCTCTAATTATTCTCTTTTGGTAAAAATTAAAAAGTGGAGGGAAGTAATGAAGTTTTGTAGAATTTAAGTTTTAGAATGATAGTTCCTAAGGGTGCCATTGCTATCAGAGTAACACTCTAATCATAGCGAATGAAAGGGAAGCACATTGCACGCACTGTGACGTCATAATCGAAACAGGGAAACGTTGTAGTATTCGGACACCCACTGTAATCGGAAAGTGAGTGTTACCATAGTTCTATTAACTTGCTTTAAATGGAAAACTATTGTCTCTTTTAACAAAAAATTTTAAAAAACGTAGAGTTAATCAGTTAATATTAATCTGAATTTTTTTAATTCAAATTTATTTGTTCATGTCATTATGTTTAACGCCATGCACTTAACGAATACTGTAAGTGTTTGTGTGATGTGATGATCATGTTCATGTTTGTTTTTCTATTATTTTTCAATATTGATAATAATAAAATAATAACTTCAAAATATTTATACCAAAATTAAATCTTGAAATCACTGATCATTTTGGTAAACCGAATATTTATTTAACCGATGCACCTATATTTTTCAATAAGACTGGTAAACTAGAAATTATTCCAATCATAAATTTTTCTCCTGAACGCCAAAAATAGTTTTTATAGAATTGGAGTCACATCAAATATCTACATTTTGATATAAAAAGAAGATGGTGAAAAAAAATAACGGGGGGGGGGGGGGTAGTTAATTTTTGAAGTCAGGCCGTTAAGTTAAGATTGGATTACAAGCGAGTAGAAACTGTTGTCAATTATTTAGCTCATTAACTATTATTTATTTGTTTAGTTTGGCTGTGAGAGAGTGAAGTGTTCTCTTCTGCTGCGTACGCTAATCCGTGGGGAAAAACTTTACTTGTGTTTCGTCTCTGCAGTCAAATAATGCATAGTATATTTTTCTAAATATTTTCTATTTGTTTAAACCAAATATATTTATTTTATATTTTTTTGACAATTTCATTGAATTTGAAATCGATTTCAATATTAATTTCTGTAATTTTGGGATCTTTTGTTCTTTATTTTATATACATTTTCATGTTTAAAATAGTTACTATTATACATCATCATACGATAACTATTTACCTATTACTTCTATTTAAATTATAGTTTTATTTTATTTTCCCTTTGCTATACCTTTCTAATGCCATGTTACTCTAAGTAGCCTTTCAGAGGCTAGTAAAATATTGATACAAGCCACGCAAGGAATGAAGTACTATGTATAGTATTACCTCATATTGTACTTCATTCGTTATATGTTGTACTTCATTATGTTGAAATACGATATAATATTAAATAAGTTATATTTTATTCAGTTTATTTTAATTTTCTTTTTTCTTTCAGTGTTTCTTAAATAGAAATTTACTTCTTACCCAACATTTCTTTATTTTATTTGTTTAACTCAAAAGTTTGATAAAAACGTATCTCAAGATTTTACATATTGAATATATTATTATATTTACTGTATAGTTTATATGCTCTATCTTAATTTCATAGGCCAAAAACATCGAGAAAATAGTAAGATATAGAACTATTTATTCCAAAGATATCAGTTTAAGATTTAATCGGCAAAAATTACATAGAATATCTGAGTAATGAACATTCTTTGGAATTAAAATTGACAGCTTGAATTTTTAGAAAAGTCTACGTAATTTACTATTAATATTTGAGTTAATTTATTTAAAATGAGCATTCGAATTTGTAATGATAATCTTAATTACATTACCACAATGAATAAAAAGAAAATTGTGAACATATTATAATGATTTCTTTTAAATATGTACCATCTTCTTAATATATGTCTCTATTCCTCCCCCTCGATAGCACTATTTATTTACAGTTTCCTCTTGCACTAACTATGCCTATTTATTTTGTATGAATAATCAGCCGAAAAGGTTTTTAGGTGGCATGTCGCTATGCCATAGTGCCACTTCATAAAATGGCATATCAGCTGCCGGTTTATGGCCTTCCACCTTTACGGTAAAGACTCTTGGCATAATTACAAGAATGGTATACTGACACCAAGAGTGAAGAGTGACACCAAGAGTGAAGAGTGACACCAAGAGTGCAGGGTGACACCAAGAGTGAAGAGTGACACCAAGAGTGAAGAGTGACACCAAGAGTGAAGAGTGACACCAAGAATGAAGAGTGACACCAAGAGTGAAGAGTGACACCAAGAGTGAAGAGTGACACCAAGAATGAAGAGTGACACCAAGAGTGAAGAGTGACACCAAGAGTGAAGAGTGACACCAAGAGTGAAGAGTGACACCAAGAGTGAAGAGTGACACCAAGAGTGAAGAGTGACACCAAGAGTGAAGAGTGACACCAAGAGAGAAGAGTGACACCAAGAGTGAAGAGTGACACCAAGAATGAAGAGTGACACAAAGAGTGAAGAGTGACACCAAGAGTGAAGAGTGACACCAAGAGTGAAGAGTGACACCAAGAGTGAAGAGTGACACCAAGAGTGCAGAGTGACACCAAGAGTGCTGACTTTATGCTGATGGTGCTGAAAATTTACCTTCTATATCAGTATGCTGATTTTAGCTACAGAAAAGAATAATGATGTGTATGCATACTGTCTCATCTCCACCCCTCCTTTCTCTACTGTCTCCTCTTCTTCTCCTCTCTCTACAGTCTAACCTTCTCCTCTCCTCTCTCCACTGTCTCACCTCCTCCCCTCTTCTCTCTACAGTCTCACATCCTTCCCTCCTCTCTCTTCAGTCTCCTCTCCTCCTCCCCTCTTCAGTCTCCTCCCCTCCTCTCTCATCTATTCCATTAATTAATTTGCGCGAAAGTTATTGGTACCATCCCCCCTAAAGTCCTTACCTCTTCCTATGTTATTCTTACCGAGACTCTAAGGTACCACTTCTCGCTAAATATATTTGCACTCATTTGGCTTTTGACACATTGTGCTTTTTCCGGCACTGAGGTACACAGGGTGTGTAGATTGGCTGTGTGAATGGTGTACAGAGTGTGTAGATTGGCTGTGTGAATGGTACACAGGGTGTGTAGATTGGCTGTGTGAATGGTACAGAGAGTGTGTAGATTGGCTGTGTGAATGGTACACAGGGTGTGTAGATTGGCTGTGTGAATGGTACACAGGGTGTGTAGATTGGCTGTGTGAATGGTACACAGGGTGTGTAGATTGGCTGTGTGAATGGTGTACAGAGTGTGTAGATTGGCTGTGTGAATGGTACACAGAGTGTGTAGATTGGCTGTGTGAATGGTACATAGGGTGTGTAGATTGGCTGTGTGAATGGTGTACAGAGTGTGTAGATTGGCTGTGTGAATGGTACACAGGGTGTGTAGATTGGCTGTGTGAATGGTACACAGAGTGTGTAGATTGGCTGTGTGTATGGTACACAGAGTGTGTTGATTGGCTGTGTGCATGGTATACAGGGTGTGTAGATTGGCTGTGTGAATGGTACACAGAGTGTGTAGATTGGCTGTGTGTATGGTACACAGAGTGTGTAGATTGGCTGTGTGTATGGTACACAGAGTGTGTAGATTGGCTGTGTATATGGTACACAGAGTGTGTAGATTGGCTGTGTGAATGGTACACAGAGTGTGTAGATTGGCTGTGTGAATGGTACACAGAGTGTGTAGATTGGCTGTGTGAATGGTACACAGAGTGTGTAGATTGGCTGTGTGAATGGCACACAGAGTGTGTAGATTGGCTGTGTGAATGGTTTACAGAGTGTGTAGATTGGCTGTGTGAATGGTACACAGAGTGTGTAGATTGGCTGTGTGAACTGTGCTTTCTGTATGTATTTAATCGGTCACATTTTTTTTTAATTTTCTTACCCGATATATAAATATATTTTTCATTTAACTTATCAAAAGTTATTAGATTAATTATAATATTGTTCATATTAACCCCTCACGACGACCAACCAGTAGTCCAGTTTTCTGTCTGTTTATCTCTCAAATATTTAATTTATAAGATAGCGACCATCCATTTATTATGACCCTACTATTTACTCTAGATTTCCTTAACCCTATCTGAGTAATGGCTTTGGTTTTCCAGTTTGGAAATCGTGTCGCCTCACAACCAAAGCGGATTAGTTTGTTGGTACAGTTTGAATTAATTTGAAGACACGTGCATGCCTCTCTTTAATCTAGGGGAAGATTACGCCCATATTTGTCTGAGGTGTGTCTGGTAAGGAGATTGCTTTATTAGTGAAGTATCTTTAGTTATAGTTATTATATATAGTTATATAGTTATTATATCATTTGTATTTATGAAAAAATTTACCACTTGTGAAATATTTTTGTGAATTTTTTTTAATTTCATTTAATATGGAGATCTGTGTTCGTTAACATTACATATATATTTGAAATAAGTTTTAAAAAATAATATAAATAAATTACTATTTATTTCATCAATTATTGCAAACAATTAATAAGTATTTATAACTACTGGAAATGATTAACTGTACATAAATAAAATTAAAACACAAAACAAACGTAATTATTGATTATGATAATAAATATATCAATAAGTATTATATTATTTTGTATAACTAATTATACACTTTATAAATTTTCAGTCTCTTTCTTCTTATAATTTTTCAAATATATTGTTAGTATTAAAATTAAAATAATAGAAACAAATATAGTTATTCTATTTAGTAAACAAATATTTGTTTAAAATGTTAATAAAGAGACGAATATAATAACCAGCAACAAAAGTTACACTGGTAGAAGATTAACGTGATTTAATCTTCTATGGCCCCACCTTAAATTTGTATCTGGGAAGGCAATTCGGTTTTGACTCTACATTCTACATCTAATATCTGGCTGTGACATGATCCTGACATGTATGTAGAGGCACTCACCGCAACACATTGCAATACATGTAGAAATGATATCAGTATGTGTAACATCTTTAATACTAGAACTACCGAGCAGTCAATTTGACTGTTTATATTTTCAAACACTTGTATCTCACAAATAATTATTGGAAGATACTTTTATTTTGTTTTAAATATAACGAGACATTGTCTTCTTATATCAAAACTAAAAAAATTCAAGTATATAACAATAATATTTTATGAGATACAAATGATTGAAAAATGAAAACCAGTCAAATTGACTGCTCGGGAACTCTAGTGTTAATTTTATTTGTTTCAATGAATATAGGTTGAAAATTATAAGAACTTTACATATATTATACGAGTTAAAATTTACATTTTTGGACACATTAATTTTTAAAAAGTTGCTGCATGAAATTACATAATATAGTAATAATTAATTAAATTTTAATTCTAAATAAGTTATAACAAATTTATATACAAAAATCCAACTTATTGTTTCACTTTAGTTTTATCAACTTCTCTGCTTATTGATTACTATATATAAACTCTATATATAAATATCAACGATTCTTATCCACTCCACATTCAGACAAACTAAGTCCAAACGTACGATAGTGTCTAATAACTGTGGCAGATGTCATACCATTCGTTACATGGTTTGTAGTTATTGAAACCCTATATCCCAATCTATTATCCTATGTACTCTATGTACTCTATAACGGGCAGTAAGTGGTTAAGATACAGGATTTGTTTGTTTATAATAAAATAAATGATGTTTTATAAATAATGTGCTTAGATAGTTGAAATTTGAATATATAAAATAAGAAATTGCAATTATTTATTAAATTATTTTAGATTATTTTTACAAGGAATATTGAAAATAGTTTTATATTTTTAAATTAAATTAGAGTACATAAATCAAATATTTTATGCATAATTCACATTATTTAAATTTATCCATTCAAAGTCATTCAAATAAACAACTAGAGTGACAAACTCAGTTCATTTGTATTGTGCCACTCTCACAAGTTGCCACCCTATCCATTGCCATTCCCTTGCCACCTCGTTGCCACAGCTTTGTCACGTTGTGCAAGCATGTCACGTACTCTCATGGACTATCCATGCTCTATTTCGTGTGTTAGCCGCTAGGTGGCGCTTAAGCATCATAATGTGTAGCTATTACAATGTAATGAGCTCCATGTGAATGCATTATATATTAGATATGCAATGCAGGAATTAACTACAGGGAAGTGTTTATGGTATTGTGTTGCTTTTAATTTTTAGAATAATATGAAGTTATTTGTATCATACGTTTTTCTAATGGTATATAATATAAATTTATTCACGGAGTAGCTTTTCTGCACCGCGAGCATTGTCACCACCTGGTGGTAAGAAACCTTGTTCATGGAGCCACTTTCATTCCTGACTTCTGATTCCAGTCCCTTGTATTTAATTTCCTTTTGACGTTAGCGACATGTCCTTTGGTTCCGAAACTGACGTTAAACCACTACTAAACATTTTTAATATAATTTTTGATAATAGTTCTAATCTGTTTATTTTCACGAGTTGAAATTTCAATAACATTTATTTCCTTTTGATCAAGTATTCGGCTTAAAGATAACAATTTGATATCTTATTCTACTTCCATAAATATCAATCTAAACCTTTCAATTTAATCCTCAGGAACTACACCCAAACTATGAAATCTTTCGAATCTTCCAATCCACCAAATCGAATTCATCGTCCAAAGAATTTTCCCTCTTCAAATCATGTTAACATGCACCAAACTGATGAGAATCATATTCCCTTGCTTTGCTCTGACCATTTTAACATGATGGGAAATGATCAATGGCGTGTTTTTATATCGAAGTACCTTGTATGTGGTACACTCGAAATAGAAATTAAAATGTGCGATGTTATCAAATGGCGCTTAGCTTTGAGACTAATAGGATTAAAAGCTATATAAGCTATCTAAGCTATTAAACTATTTATATTTATTTGCCCTCTTTTCAGTATAGTTATTAATTGCTTACGATTTGTATGCTGTAAATTGTAACGATGAAGGTTTGAACAATTGCGTTTGTGACGCCAGCGTAAATTGTCAGGTCTAACTGTGACGTCAGAGACAATGGTCGAGTCTAACTGTTACGTCAGAGTCAATGGTCAGGTCTAACTGTTACGTCACAGTCAATGGTCAGGTCTAACTGTGACGTCAGAGACAACGGTCAGGTTTAACTGTGACGTCAGGGTCAATGGTCAAGTCTAACTGTTACGTCAGAGTCAATGGTCAGGGCTAACTGTTACGTCACAGTCAATGGTCAGGTCTAACTGTGACGTCAAAGTCAATGGTCAGGTCTAACTGTGACGTCAGAGTCAATGGTCAGGTCTAACTGTGACGTTAGAGTCAATAGTCATGTCTAACTGTGACGTCAGAGTCAATGGTCAGGTCTAACTGTGACGTTAGAGTCAATAGTCAGGTCTAACTGTGACGTTAGAGTCAATGGTCAGGTCTAACTGTGACGTTAGAGTCAATGGTCAGGTCTAACTGTGACGTTAGAGTCAATGGTCAGGTCTAACTGTGACGTTAGAGTCAATGGTCAGGTCTAACTGTGACGTTAGAGTCAATAGTCAGGTCTAACTGTGACGTCAAAGTCAATGGTCAGGTCTAACTGTGACGTTAGAGTCAATGGTCAGGTCTAACTGTGACGTCAGAGTCAATGGTCAGGTCTAACTGTGACGTTAGAGTCAATGGTCAGGTCTAACTGTGACGTCAGGGTCAATGGTCAGGTCTAAATAATAACGTCTAAACTCAATGGTCAGGTCTAAATAATAACGTCTAAACTCAATGGTCAGGTCTAAATAATAACGTCTAAACTCAATGGTCAGGTCTAAATAATAACGTCTAAACTCAATGGTCAGGTCTAAATAATAACGTCTAAACTCAATGGTCAGGTCTAAATAATAACGTCTAAACTCAATGGTCAGGTCTAAATAATAACGTCTAAACTCAATGGTCAGGTCTAAATAATAACGTCTAAACTCAATGGTCAGGTCTAAATAATAACGTCTAAACTCAATGGTTAGGTCTGAATAATAACGTCTAAACTCAATGGTCAGGTCTAAATAATAACGTCTAAACTCAATGGTCAGGTCTAAATAATAACGTCTAAACTCAATGGTCAGGTCTAAATAATAACGTCTAAACTCAATGGTCAGGTCAAAATAATAACGTCTAAACTCAATGGTCAGGTCTAAATAATAACGTCTAAACTCAATGGTCAGGTCTGAATAATAACGTCTAAACTCAATGGTCAGGTCTAAATAATAACGTCTAAACTCAATGGTCAGGTCTAAATAATAACGTCTAAACTCAATGGTCAGGTCTAAATAATAACGTCTAAACTCAATGGTCAGGTCTGAATAATAACGTCTAAACTCAATGGTCAGGTCTAAATAATAACGTCTAAACTCAATGGTCAGGTCTAAATAATAACGTCTAAACTCAATGGTCAGGTCTAAATAATAACGTCTAAACTCAATGGTCAGGTCTAAATAATAACGTCTAAACTCAATGGTCAGGTCTGAATAATAACGTCTAAACTCAATGGTCAGGTCTAAGTAATAACGTCTAAACTCAATGGTCAGGTCTGAATAATAACGTCTAAACTCAATGGTCAGGTCTAAGTAATAACGTCTAAACTCAATGGTCAGGTCAAGCTGCGCTGTAGTAGGTGGTGTTTAATCCCAGTAGCGCATGCATGTTACTGGGGATTGAGGCATGTTAGGTAAATTGAATTGGGGATTATATTCATCCAGAGGGGGAGAGGGGGACTATAAGTCTATTAAACTCAAATGATAAAGTAAATAATATCATACAAATATTTACCATTTACTTATATTCATAATAATGGAGATCTAAATAAGTGTCCCGAACTTTGAACTATTATTATATAGGTGGTTTGGCTGCTGGTGGTTTGGCTGCTGGTGGTTTGGCTGCTGGTGGTTTGGCTGCTGATGGTTTGGCTGCTGGTGGTTTGGCTGCTGATGGTTTGGCTGCTGGTGGTTTGGCTGCTGATGGTTTGGCTGCTGGTGGTTTGGCTGCTGGTGGTTTGGCTGCTGATGGTTTGGCTACTGATGGTTTGGCTGCTGGTGGTTTGGCTGCTGATGGTTTGGCTGCTGATGGTTTGGCTGCTGATGGTTTGGCTGCTGATGGTTTGGCTGCTGGTGGTTTAGCTGCTGATGGTTTGGCTGATGGTTTGGCTGATGGTTTGGCTGATGGTTTAGCTAATGGTTTGGCTGATGGTTTAGCTGATGGTTTGGCTGATGGTTTGGCTGATGGTTTGGCTGATGGTTTGGCTGATGGTTTGGCTGATGGTTTGGCTGATGGTTTGGCTGATGGTTTAGCTGATGGTTTGGCTGATGGTTTAGCTGATGGTTTGGCTGATGGTTTAGCTGATGGTTTGGCTGATGGTTTGGCTGATGGTTTGGCTGATGGTTTGGCTGATGGTTTGGCTGATGGTTTAGCTGATGGTTTGGCTGATGGTTTGGCTGATGGTTTGGCTGATGGTTTGGCTGATGGTTTGGCTGATGGTTTGGCTGATGGTTTGGCTGGTGGTTTGGCTGGTGGTTTGGCTGATGGTTTAGCTGATGGTTTGGCTGATGGTTTGGCTGATGGTTTAGCTGATGGTTTGGCTGATGGTTTGGCTGATGGTTTGGCTGATGGTTTGGCTGATGGTTTGGCTGATGGTTTGGCTGATGGTTTAGCTGATGGTTTGGCTGATGGTTTGGCTGATGGTTTGGCTGATGGTTTGGCTGATGGTTTGGCTGATGGTTTAGCTGATGGTTTGGCTGATGGTTTAGCTGATGGTTTGGCTGATGGTTTGGCTGATGGTTTGGCTGATGGTTTGGCTGATGGTTTGGCTGGTGGTTTGGCTGGTGGTTTGGCTGATGGTTTAGCTGATGGTTTGGCTGATGGTTTGGCTGATGGTTTAGCTGATGGTTTGGCTGATGGTTTGGCTGATGGTTTGGCTGATGGTTTGGCTGATGGTTTGGCTGATGGTTTGGCTGATGGTTTGACTGATGGTTTGGCTGATGGTTTGGCTGATGGTATGGCTGATGGTTTACCTGATGGTTTGACTGGTGGTTATCTGTCTCACTGAATTACTCTGCAAGGCATTAGAGGAAGGAAAACTCTTATAGGGAGTGAAATGTGAGAGAAGTTAGGCAGTTAGTGAGTGAAGAAAGCGAGGGAAGAGAGTTAGTGAGTGAAATCAATGAGTGGTGAGTGAAGAGAGTTAGTGATGAGAGTGAGTATGAGTGGAGAGAGATAGTGATGAGAGTGAGTGTGAGTGGAGAGAGTGATTGGAGAGAGTGAGTGTGAGTGGAGAGAGTGAGTGGTGAGAGTGAGTGTGAGTGGAGAGAGTGATTGGAGAGAGTGAGTGTGAGTGGAGAGAGTGATTGGAGAGTGAGTGGTTAGTGAGTGGTGAGCGGGTGGTGGGTGAGTGGTGAGTGTACCAATTCATCCTAGTTTCTGTATCCAAGCACCTACCCGTTCTCCCCCGCTAACCACTACATCACCAATTTTTTTCTCTCTGACTCACTGCCAACACGTTAAAGGCGTGTGTTTCGAACTCAAAAAATGACAATACATCAATTGGGCTGGTAAGAAGAGGGGAGGAGGGGGGGGGGTGAAGTGGTTTATTTCCACAGTCTCCCTCCCCCCCCCCCCAGTTTACAATTTGTTAAAAAAGTTAACGTATTATTTGATTTATGATTGAATTTAAGAAATAATGATTTTTATCAAGATCTTATAGAACTGAGATGGAATAAACTAATCATAGTTATATCATCAATTGAAGTGTCGTAGTTATTTGAATATTTAATAGAAATACTGTAATTTTCACCATTTCAAAGTATTTCAATTTGCTCAATTTATTTTTGTCACTAGAAACAAATATCGGTAGCTAATCACTAATCAGTTTTCGGTTATAAATTCTGACCACAGTGTTGCGTCCGTCCATCCAATCTGTGCATTTAAAAGTCTAGCCTCGAGTAAAATCCCAGTGGATTGATACAATGAAGCTGATTTGTATTCTAATTTATGCTCCACTCAACACAGTCTGCTAACGGACTTTTCAAAATGATTTGCAAAATGATTTCACTGCGCTTGAAAAATACACCAGTCTATGATATTTCCTTTCACTGAATTAATTTATCTTTCATTAATTAAACTTTGTTACTATTGATTGACAATACGTAATGTGAAATATTTAGTATTTATTTAATGGTAATTACTTAGTACAGACTACAAACATAAGTACAATAAAAATGAAGGAAGAAAATCCACCATCTTGTTACAATAAACATTACTTCAGTTCAAAGCTTTAACATCATCCAAAATAAACCAACTAAAATTAACAACTTATACTTTCCCGCTCTAAATTTTAATGAGTTACTTTAATTCATCCTTTCAATAACTCAAAAGTGTGTTTGTATAACACACTTCATGTTACAGTGTGCCTTTGTGTGTTTATATTTTTATAACAATTTGGAAGGGAGCATTAAACTTAATTGAAGGCTATCTAAACAGCAGAACACAGTTGGTGTTATGCTCTAAACCTGAAATATTGGCTACTTAACGCTATGCGAACCAGTTATGCTAACTGGAGGATATACTAACTGGAGGATGTGTTAACTGGAGGATATACTAACCGGAGGATGTGTTAACTGGAGGATATACTAACTGGAGGATGTGTTAACTGGAGGATATGTTAACTGGAGGATATGCTAACTGGAGGATATGTTAACTGGAGGATATACTAACTGGAGGATATGCTAACTGGAGGATATACTAACTGGAGGATATGCTAACTGGAGGATATGTTAACTGGAGGATATACTAACTGGAGGATATGCTAACTGGAGGATATGCTAACTGGAGGATATGCTAACTGGAGGATATGCTAACTGGAGGATATGCTAACTGGAGGATATGCTAACTGGAGGATATACTAACTGGAGGATATGCTAACTGGAGGATATGCTAACTGGAGGATATGCTAACTGGAGGATATGCTAACTGGAGGATATGCTAACTGGAGGATATGCTAACTGGAGGATATACTAACTGGAGGATATACTAACTGGAGAATATACTAATTGGAGGATATACTAACTGGAGGATATGCTATCTACTAGATATGTTCATTAAATTTGTTGCATATAATTACACATAATTTTACCTCAGTTTCAAATAATAGTTTAGAAAATGACTAAGCAATAAAATTGTATCATCTTATTGCAGCAGTTATAAAAATTATAATTCTTTTGTTTCAAATTCATATTTGTAATGTACCATTTTTTTTGCTGAAGAAAATTATATTTACAATTTTATTATGTTCAATTTATAAGCCATATCCTATTATCCACCTTATTTCTATTATCCACCTTATTCCTATTATCCACCTTATTCTTATCATCCACCTTATTCCTATTCATTTCTTTGTGATACTCGCCTATGACTTTAATTACATTGTTCTGGTTATTTATGCTTTAATGTATATCAATTTAGCATTCTCAGTCGTAATGTGTGTTAAATTGATGGTGCAGACGGTGCGTGCTTAGAAAGTACTGTTTGAAATACAACTGAGAATTATACAAGGGGCCCCTACAGTACATTTTAACTCTGTTGAGTATTTCTGGAAAATTATTAGATATATTTTGTGCATTCATATATGCTATTCAAGATTATGTTTACGATACCAATTTGTGAAAAATGATAGCCAATGTGAAAAAAGCGCTGCCATCCTGACAGGCGTTAGAAAATTATCTTTTGATTGTGTGGTGTTTGGATATTTTTTCCAAAATATTTATTTATTTTGAGAGGTGTAATGTTATTTGAAAATGCCTTTTTTAAATGTCTATGAAAGTAATTATTATGATAATATAAAATCCATAAATATGAAAGCGTATAAAAATATGTAGTGTGAATAATTGTAATGCAGTAGCCAAAGGATAGCTATAATATAAATCTACGGAGATTACTACAAGTATTTGATTTACTATATTTGAAAATTATTTTGAAACCAATTGATGATTTCAATATATTATAGTATACGTGTTTTAGTGTTTGTTTACGTATACGTATTTGTATGCATATATATACATATTTTAGATTTTCATGGTAAATTTACTGTTGTAGATATATATTGAACAAGTTATCAAATAAAATATTGTAATTTTGATTGGATAAATTCTGGAATAAATAATTCTGTGTTACCTGACTTTTTTTGTTATTCTAGTCTGTTCAACTGTTAGTTTCTTATTTTTAACAGAAACAGCATTAGGTATTTGCCATGTTTTAGCCTAATAATGAAAATATATTGCTCTGGACGTCAATGTTTATTTTCTATAATAAAAGACCTGACACAATTTCTTAGTTCACATAATATTACAACTTCTATTTTTTTAGATCGTATTAAGTTTTAGTGCAAAAATATGGTAAAACATCAAAGGAATATTTTTGGTATGTAAAGGTGCTGATTTTCCGTTGGTCTTTTTTGCACATTGTTCCTTTGGGTCCAGTGGATGGTTGGACCCTCACCAAGGGCCGCTAAGGGACCCTGCACGGACCTTGAGTGGTCTAAAAGGAACGTATTGGAACGGGAAAAGACCTCAGTGATGTTCTAATATGCTGAGATATACTCTGAGGATTTTCGCAAAATGATTTTAGATCTTTAAATAAATTCTGAATTAGTTTCATTTGATTTGTTAGAAGAATAAAGCATTTGATAATATGAATTATAGCGTGGTTTGTCAGTTTAATTTATTATTTTCTTAATAATTTAAATAGAAAATAGTACTTAGTACAGATTTTCAGAAAATGATTGATAATTATAGAAAAATATTGATATAAACTGATAGTCTGAAAATAGCTATAATTTGATAATCATGAGATTAATGTACATTTATAATAAAAAAATCACTAAAGCTTGATAATCAAAGGATTAATGGAGTTTGTGAATCTAGAGATCAAGCTAAATAGACTTTCATAATCAAAAGATTAATGAATTTTGATAATCACGATAATCAAGATTATATTCAATGTTGTTAGTATAGTCTGTTAATCAGGTGATTAATAGAGTTTGATAATCAAGTAACTAAATAGATTTCAATAGCCAAAAGATTTACATTATCCATAGAATAGTCTGTAGTCTTTGCAGTCACTATCAACTAATATAGCAACTCCTGTCTTTAAATTCAGCCATTAAATGACATAATTCCATTGAAAAGAAAGCACTTATATAAATTACATTTGTTTTCATTATTTTCTCTTCAAAAGCTTATTAAAAGATTCAGTAACATTATTTTAATTATATGTGTTGTAGTTAACAAACGTAGAAACTCTTAATAAATATTTCAATAAATTCCTAGATAAGTTTCCAAGTTAATGGCAGCCTTCTATAGAATATTACTTTTATATAAGGTTAGGTAAAATAATTAGATAATTTTACTTATAATTAATTAATCATTAAGAAATTATAATTTTTTTAATCAATTAATAATAAAAGATAATAATAAATGACGAAAAAAATTGAATAATGCTCTCAAAAACTATTTTCTCTAAACAAAAACCTAACTTGTCAGTTTTTTTCACTTTTCCACAGTTCCTAAATGGTTCTAAAAAAATGAATAGCACTGTTTTCTTTGGGAACCATTATTCATCCTGTGCCGCACTGCAAACTCTTAAGAAATTGTGCAAACACGTTAGAAAAGTACGCGCACAGCTGCGTACACTTTTGTGCGCGTACACGTTTTTCAGTTGACTCGTCTGAAGAAGCAGGAAAATTTTGTACGCGCACTCATCCTTGCTTCCGCTCTTGGATAGAAAACATTTGAGTGTTCGCGCACACTTCATTGAAATATGAATTGGAATAATGACCAGATCGTAGCCTTTATTCAAGCGATTTAAACATGTTCTGCGCTATGGGAAACCGGACATGTTGACTACAAGAATAGGAATAAGAGACATGACTCAATTCAAGAAAGGACAACAATTTAACTTTGATTCAACTGAGGTAATGCAAAACGGAAAATTATTCTGGCTCAATACCACCAAGAGAAGAAGAAAATTGCTGATCCAAAATCGGTAGGTTCTGGAACTACATATGTCTATAAGCCAAGGTTTATAGCTATGGGCAAACGGCAAGTTGTGCGTAACTTTTGTACGCGTGAAGAGCAGCACAAGTGCCGCACAGTACGCGTACAAAAAATACACACAGATTTCCGGTGGACACCAAGGATAGTCTCTTAGTACGCGCACTGCCAAAGTTCTGAACAAAAAGTGCGTAACATTTTTATGCAGCACAAGGTTTTAGTGTTTACATTTGGAAAGATATACTATCGTGTCGTAACTTAAACTTGCATACAGCAATGTATAGAAAGCGGTCATTAACTGTAAAAGTTTTTTATAATGTATAGAAAGCGGTCATTAACTGTAAAAGTTTTTTATAATGTATAGAAAGCGGTCATTAACTGTAAAAGTTTTTTATAATGTATAGAAAGCGGTCATTAACTGTAAAAGTTTTTTATAATGTATAGAAAGCGGTCATTAACTGTAAAAGTTTTTTATAATGTATAGAAAGCGGTCATTAACTGTAAAAGTTTTTTATAATGTATGGAAGCTGTCATTAACTGTAAAAGTTTTTTATAATGTATAGAAAGCGGTCATTAACTGTAAAAGTTTTTTATAATGTATAGAAAGCGGTCATTAACTGTAAAAGTTTTTTATAATGTATAGAAAGCGGTCATTAACTGTAAAAGTTTTTTATAATGTATGGAAGCTGTCATTAACTGTAAACGTTTTTTATAATGTATGGAAGCTGTCATTAACTGTAAACGTTTTTTATAATGTATGGAAGCTGTCATTAACTGTAAACGTTTTTTATAATGTATGGAAGCTGTCATTAACTGGGAATTAACCGATATTTCTTAACTGAAACCAATTTATGTTTGGTAACCAGGGTAAATATGCACACAGTAGCCGATATGACACAGTAGCCGATATGACTCAGTATTGGCTATTGTGTCATATCGTCAACTGTGTCATATCGGCTATTGTGTCATATCGGCTATTGTGTCATATCGGCTATTGTGTCATATCGTCTATTTTGTCACATCGGCTATTGTGTCATATCGTCTATTGTGTCATATCGTCTATTGTGTCATATCAGCCATTGTGTCACATCGGCTATTGTGTCATATCGTCTATTTTGTCACATCGGCTATTTTGTCATATCAGCCATTGTGTCACATCGGCTATTGTGTCATATCGTCTATTTTGTCACATCGGCTATTGTGTCATTTCTCTACTCAAAATTACTTATGAATTGCATGGTAACAGAATATGTAATGAGTGGCTGCCCAAAAATTAATTTTATGTATAGATTAATTTTGCAGTCCCGTTGGAGGGTTTGGGGGGGCTGTACAATGTACTTATTTGTGAACTATGTGGGTTACATTATGATTTATATATCATGTTATGTATAATCCTTATGTACTTCAGTTGGTCCTCGACAATTTTCTATTGTCATAGAAAACCTTTGTCAAGGAAAATTATATTTTCAAGGAGTAACTCAGGTAAGATTATATTACCATTGAGTGGATATTTCATTAACAGTTTCCAGTCAATATTTTTTTTACATATTTTCTTTATTTTTGTCAAGGATGTGATTATAATTTTCTTTCTTTCCAAATTAACTTCATATATATATTATTTAGGTAATGGAAAATATAGAATTTATTATACATTCTTTCAAGCTCACTGGACTTAAAGTTCATTTTCTACCTCATTTGTTTTCTATTTTAAATTAACATAGGGTAAGTTCTTAATTATCGGTCAGTTCCACATTTTCGGACACGTAAGAAAAAACAATATAATAATAATTATTTATTTTTTATTTTTATTGGTTTAATTGGTATTATTATAATATTGTTTTTTCTTACATGTCCGAAAATGTGGAACTGACCGATTATTAAGAACTTACCCTACTGTATTATTGATGAATAAATTAACAAAATGACAAAATTCATGATAAATATTAAATAAATTGATGGAATTCTTGTAATTTGCAAATATTTCAAAACTTCTTCAAATAAGTTTATATGTCTAATTATGACTAATTTATCAATATAATTTTAAGTATTTATCTGCTACAATAGTCATAGTGAAACAACATTGCTCTTTTTGTTTCTCGATTGAGAAGTACTTGCTTTAGAATGTTTCCATGTTTCTTTCAGTGTGTGCTCAAAAACGTTTTCTATGAATTAGTTATAGAAAACTTTCCTTCTTCTGTTTGGCAGTAACTCTATCATTTGTGATGTAGGACTGTAATTGCTAATATATTTTGGTGCTTTTGTTTTTGTAATTTTATTGAAATTATTATTTGGTAAATCATTATTGAAACATCGATAATTTGAAATAAGTTGATCTTTTATATCATTTTCACTCACTTCATAATATTTAGGGTTATATTCAATTATTTATGCATTATCCATTCCTATTCTCTCACTCATACACTCTTGAAGATGACTCTTCCCTCACACCCTCTTTCCTCCTCTCCTCTCTCACCTCCTCTCTTCTTCTCTCCCCTCCTCTCTTCTTCTCTCACCTCCTCTCTTCTTCTCTCACCCCTTCTCTTCTTCTCTCACCTCTTTAGACTCTCACCTCCTCTCTTCTTCTCTCACCTCTTTTATTCTTCTCTCACCTCCTCTCTTCTTCTCTCACCTCCTCTCTTTTTTTCAGCTCTCTACTCTCGAGTTGCGTGTCGTAGAGGCGGAGAACAGAGCAGATGACGCGGAAGAGAAGGTGAGTAAAGCTTTTATTATATTCCATATACTTTTTAATGGTAATTTATAAAATTGACCATAATAAAGTAATCTCGCACGTCAAATAATTTTAAATTGACAAACTTTAAATAGGTATATCGAAATGAAATAATATATTGATCTAACCTCCTTTAACAATTCCCTCCTCTAACAATTCCCCCCTCTAACAATTCCTCCATCGCATTAATGGTTTCATTTCAATTTACTCCATAAAATATTTCTCTATGGAAACACCTGAATATCACCATTCTATAATTTTTACTTAATATATCATTTATTATCTATTCATTTTAATTTACTTTAGTGAAATAAATAATCATAATATTAGTAATTACATACATATTAATAAAAAGTAGTCAGCAAATAGTTGAATGAACAGAGTACTATTTAAATTGATTTATTTAGTTATATGTAACGTCAACGCGGGTAATTCCCCCCGCACCTGGAATGTGCAGGCATTAAAACATCTCCAAAACTATTTCGAAATTTAAATGTCTGTTTACGGCATTGGAAAGAGCAAGTTTTCAACCCTTAGGACAAATAATATTATCCATGTTAAGTTTCGGTAAGTATTTTTAAATAATTTTTAAATAATTTTTAAATAATTTTTAAATAATTTTTAAATAATTCTTAAATAATTTTTAAATAATTTTTAAATAATTTTTAAATAATTTTTAAATAATTTTTAAATAATTTTTAAATAATTTTTAAATAGGACACTACAAAATTATGCACCAAACATTTGCATTCGTAAAATCAGATAATTTTGCAAGATTTGCTTCAGAATCCACAATTCTCAATCAAATTTGATCACGTTGGTGACAGATTATAGGTTAATTATCGTACTTTAATATACTACCTACTTTTTTTGTTTCAAGTCAGCCAAAAATTGACTACATGGCAAAAAAGTAGTGTGGGATTTTGCCCGGCATGAAAAAAATATGCAGGGCATTATCCCGCACTTTTACAGTACTATAAAATGTTGAATTTTCAGCATGATGAGATATAATAACCATAGATAATTGTGTAGCGTGTATACATATAGTGTGTAGTGTGTATACATACAGTGTGTAGTGTGTGTACATACAGTGTGTAGTGTATGTGCGAAAAGATGCCTGCCTAAACTTTTATTATGCAGGACTATTTATGCACCAACAAAAAACGTAATATAAAATAAGCTCTTGTCTGTAACGTGAATCTGACTTCACAGAAAACTAATTTCTGATGTTTGTGCAACATTTAAAGTATATTTTAACTTATAACTTTTTCATAATAGTAAATTATGCGCGATTTATATTTCCAGGTGGCTCAATATTGAGCCTCTTAACTTTCATAGGTGTTACTTGTTCAAACATATGACGCTATTTCCTAGTGTTGTATTAGCGTACTTTTAACATTGTTTCTAAGAGTTTAGAAGCTGTTCTTTACGATGGTGCAATTTGAATTTGGATTGATCTACTAGTTTCCAAGTTTAAAAGTCTGCAGGCCAATAACCTGCAATGCAGGGTATTCACGGAGTGCGGGATAATGCCCTGAATGGTGCGGGATTATTGCCCGGTTTGCTAGGGTAGCAATATTTTTAGAAAAAGTTGAATAACTATTAACCATAGGACTAAGCCCGTTTTGTGTGCATAAAATAAGTGACTACCTCTTTCTTTTGCCTTTTACAGATCTTCTCTATCTATTATGAGGTTATTTAAACTCAACGTTGAAGGTTTTATCAGGTTTCAAGCTTTCGAATAGAAAGATTTCTATTCATCATCAGGAGAAAGGTGGAAAACCTGAACCTGACAATGAATTTTATGACCAATGGTTGTATGTTGGATACCGTCTTTCTATTTCAGCTATCTATCTCTTTGTTTATTATTATTAAATAATCTATTGAAAATCGAAATATGAAACCAAAATTTGAAAATTTTATACTACCTACAGCTACTGCTGACAACATTCATTCTCTAGAAAAATTCTACTTTCTTTATATTTGTAACAAGCTATAGAGGTGCGATAAAAACCAGTCAACCTCTATAACTATATGTCTAGTTCTTTCTGTTCATTTTTATGCACCTTATTATTATTATTATTTTATAATTTTTTGGATTATTTGATAATTTAATTAATTAGTTAATTGTAATGTTTTTTTTCGTTAGTACAATGTATTTACATTTTACTATATATAACAAATGTATCAGGGTAAGTTATGAATTACCGATCGGTACTACATCTTCGGTCGTATAAGAAAAAACGGAATAAAAATTATCATTATTACACAGTGCTATCTAATATATTTTATACCGTTTTTTCTCATATGATCGAAGATGTAGTACAGACAGATAATTCGTAACTTACCCTAATATATTCTAGCCAATATATTATTCAATAACAAAAGACATATAGTTTACATGATAAATCAAGTTTATAATATACCATTGTTACCCATACTGCTGGATATATATGAAACTTTACATATTTGGTAATTTTGAAGGCTGCTTCACACATCACCGATATCCGTCCGGCACGTCACCGGTCAGTGATTTTCTATCACTGAGTAGAACCGGTACTATGTGAATAGGTCCGTCGAAATTAATGTAACGATATATTTTTTTACCGACACCGAATCACTGAGAGGAGAGTGACGGAGACGGACCGGTGACGTGCCGGACGGATATCGGTGATGTGTGAAGCAACCTTAATTCACTTATTATAATTCAGTTATTATTTACATAAAAAAAAGATACAGGGTAATTCTTTCGAGTTACTTAACGGATCTAAATTTTCGATCATATAAGAACATAGGTAAATTCCTAGTTCACGTCCCTAATTGAAATAGGGACGTGAACTAGGAAAGGGGTATTTGGATTGGTTCCTAGTTCAAGTCCCTAATTGAAATAGGGACGTGAACTAGGAAGGGGGTATTTTAAAATTATTTTTTCTCAAATTTAACTATATTTTATCTGATAAAAATATATTTCACTGAAAAATTTTAATTGAGAGAAAATCTAGTATCTTTACTACATATACGAATACGTAACAGGTACTAAAAATTGCTAAAATATTTCACTATTTGTTACAATATTAATCAAATAAAAAATTACCATTAAAATAGGACTTTACCCCTTTCCTAGTTCACGTCCCTAAATCATTTAGAGACGTGAACTAGGAAGGGGGTATTTGGATCGGTTCCTAGTCACGTCCCTAAATGAAATAGGGACATGAACTAGGAATTTACCAAAACATATTATATTAATAATTATTTAACTCTATATTGTGATTATCATTATATACATTTTCCTTAGATGATCGAAAATGTGGAACCATCTGATAATTCGGAACTTACCCACAATCACTAAGTTGTGAAAGTTAAAAAAAAAAATTAATTATAAAATAAGCTCCGAGTTATTATCGGACATTTTCTGACACCTATGAAAAATATACAATAATAATTTTATTATTTAATTTCTATTGGTATCTATCATATCTGCAGGTATCATGGATACCAATCAATAAAAAATTTAATAAAAATCATAAATTACTTTTTTACGGGTATGAGAATGTGGAACCGTCCTATAACTCGGTACTTACCAAATAGTGTGGGTGTATAATATGCTAAGGGTTACTTGAGTGAAAAGACTTACTGTATATTATATCTATTACACCCTTAGAGCTGCTATTAAGTGTAATTATCACTCCCATACCTCCCAAGCATTACACCTACCCAGCACACGTAGCTATAAGGCTCATATTTCTAGGTATTACTCTACAATTCTCAGCCTTATTTACTTCATTGAATTAATTACCATATTAGGCATGTGAAGCTATTTCCTCTTATATAATATACTGGGAATAATAATACCCATTAATGTTTATGATATATCGTATTTCATCATTGTACCTAACTACGGTCGGAATAAATTTACATCATTTACTTACTACTGTGAGCTTTTAATATATCATTAATTTATGGAATATACAGTATACTTTGAGTGTTTTTTTTCCATTGATGACATTTACCAGACACTGCTGGGTAGTATTTTAATTCCTATTCCAGTGACACGCACAAACAAACGTACGCTCGTTATTACCATTTACAGCCAGGTGCAAACAGTAATTCTCCAGACTTCCTTTTAACGGTAGAGTTGGTACCTCTCTGCCTTGCATTCAACAAGCACTTTTCACTAATTTAGAACTCCTAAAAAGCACAACCTTACATTACCAACAAAAGAAGCACAAATCCAAATAAAAGGACCGAAAAGAATGTACGTAATATTCATGAATGTAAATTTGCATGTGATATTTTATTTGCAACTGCAGATGTCCCATTTCCAGAGAAGTTTTTCTGATTATCGACAGTATTTTAAGCACATCAAAAGAAAAAAATTTAAAAAGCTATAAATAACGCATTCAGTTTAGAATTGGAAACGTATTTATAAATAGACTGATAAGTACCTAACCATGATTTCTCTTCAAGAAAACGAAAGTTTTCGTTCAAAACTATACATGATATGTCATGAAAGAAGCCTATTGATGTTATATTAGAACATCGACCGTCAATACTCATTTCAGAATATTCTCATATAATCTAAGTAATTTACATATTCATTCTGCACTATAATTATTTGTAATAGGATCTATGAACGAAACTCATTGGTAATTAAATGACCGCATAGCGTGTGACTAAATTCTTTCATTTGATTGGCTCAGACTCCTTGGTTGCCATAGTAACGAGTCATCTCTCGGTTAAAGGCATCGATTTCTGAGCATGCAGTTGCCACTTAGTGTTTTTGTTTTATATAAAATGATCGATATCACAACTTGGAAATTCAGAATTGCTTTATGATTAGATTTCATACATTTTAGCTACGTTTATTCTAAAATACTTTGTAAACAATAGAGAAGATGTTCAATTTAAGCTTTTATTTCATAAAATAGGGATAGTTTCTATTTACTATGGATAAAACAAGTTGAAAACTTCAGTGTCAAATGTGAAGTCACGAGATGTGTGTGTATGTGTCATTTTCGCTCCTAACGTTTGTTGTCATAGCAATATCGTTGTACTATGTTCTTTGAATATTGTTTAAATAAAAACGTATTAATGTGTTGGTGAATTGATTTAATTGTGTTAATTATTATTTATTTGCTCTATTGATTGGTGTAATTGCATGTTTTATGTTTATAAATCGATTCTACCCTACATACGCTTTTACGTTTGTGTGACGAATAAAAAATCAAGGAACGAAAGACCAACAATCCTATCCAGTGACGTTATATTATAACCTACTGCCATTAGGGGTGCTGGTATCCTTTTTAAGATTCAGGTAAATAGGACTAATGAGGAATATATAACTAGGCTAGCTGCTAGCAGACCCTAGTCAATAGGTAGTAGTTGTACCAGTGTCACAATTTTTAGGAAATATCAAATATGAAAGGAAAATATCATAATATGTAAAGCACTGTAGGATAATTATTATATAATAGCATAGGAAGAGGTTCATAGCTTGCTAATTTATGTTTTAATACAGATAGGGAAAGTAAATGAATTATTTGTCAGTTTTACATTGTTGCTGTTTTGGTTGTGCTAATTTAAGAATAAACAATATAATATTTTTTTTAAATTTATTTATTACTTATTAGCAATGTAGTTTTTGTCAATTTTTTGAAGAGATATGAAGCCGACTGATAACTCATTTCTTACCCTACGGTCCCTACCTAGTTAATGAATATTCAATGTTCAAGCTAGAAGCTACTTATCCTATGGTTCATTGTTATTTGACATTTGTTACTGTCAGTCTGTCACCAGTCTGAAGAATATGGGACATATTTGGGATATTCTCTCCGAACAATTTACCAGTTTCTGCAGACTGGATTGTTACACCAGTCTGTACTACTGTAGAATATGGGACATTTTTAACATTTTCTGTGCCATTTGGGAACAATCCTTAATTTCCCCCTATTGTTACATGTATTTTACTGAGAACAGATGCCAAAATGGAATATTTCTTGGAGAACAGTTCACCAGTTTCTGCAGTCTGTTGGTTCAACCATGTTTCAGAGGCTGGCAAGCTGCAAGCCAATTTTTGAGCGAGATTTTCACAAAGATTCTGAGCCAAGCTAATTTTGGCTCATTTTTGAAAATTCAAACCAAAATTAAAATTGAATTTGGTACATAGGAATTAATTCAAAATTTCAAGCCAATTATATATATATCGAGTTTTGATAATTTGAAATGTAAGCCTATTAATTGACTTTAACTGACATACTCTATAACCTGGTGGTTCAATTGTTAAAATATAAATATTAGATTTATTATTTAATAATAACATAAATATTAATAACCATATTATAGCTAGCTACCTAAAACGTGTTTGTTAAATTGTTAAAATTATTTCGGATAGCTAAGAGAAATTATGTTTTTTTTTTACAGAACTTTGAATGTTAATAATAAAATTGATATCAATTTCTGAATATTTTCATTAGTTAAGTTAACTGGAGATTTAACAAAAATTCAGTAGCTTATCAATTGATATTATTTCATTAAAAAAGCTCTTCCTTTTATATAAAAATAGAAGGGGTCCAAAATTTCTGAAGGTTAACAAGCTAAATTGTATTTAAGAGACAGGGAATCTCGACTGTAATATATTGTTGGTCCTGACTGATAGTCCATGGAGGATTATTTGGAGTAATATATTTTAATTTAGAAAAAGGAAAATAATCATTGATGAGATGAGGAAATCGCTTAGATCCTTTAGCTGTTCTTTCAATAGCTAACTATTTTATTTTAGTAATAGAAGAAGAACTGAGAGATATAATGGAGATTTATGTTCAGCTGAAGATAATTTTATGATAGTTATATCTACTAAGCTAATGAAGGTTAGTTATAGTGTGTTAATGTTTATCATGCTTCAGTGTGACAATGTTGATATCAGATTATCAGTATCTGTAAAAAAGCATTAGCTAATATGTTTGAGATAGTTTTAATGCTAATCATTTAGCTAAGCCCAGTCTGCAAACACTGGGAAAGTGTTCTAAAGATCCTCAATTTTGCCTTACATTCTCAGCAAAATACTAATAAATATAATTAGTAATTAACACATTAACTGCATCATGTGCCATATATGGCACACAGCTTACTAGGTCAACCTGCATCATGTACCACTATTTGAACATGCGAACATATTTTTGTAATTTTTTAACTTGATTTTTCTCCAACATATATTGTATAGCGATGACTAGTGTTGGAAAAATAAGGAATAGAAAAGCAATATATAATTTGTAAAAATATTCTACATATTTATGACTAGAAATATGAGAAAAATATGGTAAAGACAAATAACATATATAACTTTAAATATATGAAAATAAAACAAAGATGCAGGTTCGGCATTACCGTCATATCTCTAAATGTGGTTAATGTGTTAAGGATTGTTTACACATAAAATGTTAGGTATTTAACTGACTGGATTAAAGCATTTGTTTTTGATAAGTTGTCAAATTAATGAAATTATCAATATTTATCCTGGTAGCTATTGATAACTACCCTTTGATATTCTGTTGATATTTATTAACTAAATCCTATTTAATTAACTATGTTGTCTTACAAAGTAGCTTGACAGCTTTTGGATTTTCCCTGCCTTACAGGTATAATAAAAGTTGCCCTTTTAGACTTTAAAATAGCATTCTAACATATGATTCCATTGCTTAAATTGACTCAAAGGCATTCAGTTATATTCTTGTCACTGAAGTAATTGAACCCATCAAATTTAATTTTGATATATTGTTATAGCAGTATGCACTTTACATAGGCTATAACTAGTGTAGCTATGTCAGTAACTGATGTATAGTTAAAGTGAGACTGCATTGGATAGATGTAAGAAAAACTGAATATAGCTATTGAAAATTTGAAGCAGATGAACGCTTGCTGTTGAAAGTTATTTAGATTAGATTAAATAGTTAGGAATAGAAAATTCTCTAAATGTTTTAACATTCTTCAATGATCTTCCTTAATAACTACAGGTCCTAAATTGTTAAGCAATAACTAACTATCAAACATGTGTGTGATTTTGAAAATTAATGATTAGAGGCTATTGTGATGTGCTGATTTTTACTTCATTTCCTTGGATTAATTAAAGGTAAGACTAACAAGGTATGAACACTATAAGATAAAAAGAAAATCTATTAGTTATGTTACATAATAGTTACCTAAATTATTCATTAAAGGTGATATGAACAGTGTTTAAAGTTAACTATTTGTTGAAGTTATGTCACACTAAAGATCTAATCGTCTAACCACCCATTAAGCCTTTATTGTTCTAGAGATGATGTTTAGTCACTTAATCTGAGTATCAAAACAGGTTTAGCAGAATGATGAAAAGTTAAAGGTGATATGATGAAGAAAAAAATATTATCCACATGTATGAGAAGCTGTGATATATTGAGATAGAAAGTGCTTGCTGTTTGTAATTATTCTAATTATCCATTATTCTTTGATTTGATTATTTTGTTAACTGATTATTCTGTTTATTGATTATTCTGTTTATTGATTATTCTGTTCATTCGATTATTCTGTTTATTGATTAGCTATTCTGTTTATTGATTATTCTATATTCAGATTATTCTGTTTATTGATTGACAATTATTCTGTTTATCGATTAGTCTGTTTATTGATTATTCTTTTAATCAATCATTCTTTTTATTGATTAGCTATTCTGTTTATCGATTATTCTGTTTATCGATTAATCTGTTTATCGATTAATCTGTTTATCGATTAATCTGTTTATCGATTAATCTGTTTATCGATTAATCTGTTTATCGATTAATCTGTTTATTGATTATTCTGTTTATCGATTATTCTGTTTATCAATTATTCTGTTTATCGATTAATCTGTTTATCGATTAATCTGTTTATCGATTAATCTGTTTATCGATTAATCTGTTTATCGATTAATCTGTTTATCGATTAATCTGTTTATCGATTAATCTGTTTATTGATTAATCTGTTTATTGATTAATCTTTATATCGATTATTCTGTTTATTGATTAATCTTTTTATCAATTATTCTATTTATCGATTATTCTGTTTATCGATTATTCTGTTTATCAATTATTTTGTTTATCGATTATTCTATTTATCGATTATTCTATTTATCGATTATTCTGCTTATCGATTATTCTGCTTATCGATTATTCTGTTTATCGATTATTCTATTTATCGATTATTCTGTTTATGGATTATAAATGGGTACAATTGTTAACATGCTATCTTGACATATCAAATTGTGTGTTTTTCTGAACTCTCATTCTTTTGCTGCTTTCTCATAGAAATTCATTCATTCCTATTTATTCTATTGCAAGCTATAACTCTCTAGCAATCTATCTAGTTAGATTATAGAGATATTACTGATATAAACATTAACTCTCAATCTACTTCATGTAGCTAATATTATTAATTTATTACATCATTGGACATTTATATATAATATATATGAATTATATAGTTGTGTAACAACTCCAATCATTGATTAATGATGTTGTGTATAGCTAATTATATTACATTTGACATGGTGTTTATTCTTTATTATTATATATAATTAGAATACCTAATTAGAATATCATCTTACATGTTTATTGAAGAGGATACATTAGATATGTAAATATTAGTGATAGATAGTATTTATAAGTTAGTTATATATTATAAAGTGCATCTGTTATTTGAAGCTGTAAATGACTAATTATAGGACTAGTTTCTGATAAATACAAATAATATCTTCACTTCATTGTTATATTTTATTTTGTTGGTAGATTAAACATTCCAAGAGGAATTTGTTAAATATAACTAAATCATCAAAATTTATTTATTAACTATAGCTAAATGTAGTAAAAATGTTTTAACTCCAGTAAACCCCCACAGTTTACCCAATCCCCACAGTTTACCCAATCCCCACAGTTTACCCAATCCCCACAGTTTACCCAATCCCCACAGTTTACCCAATCCCCACAGTTTACCCAATCCCCACAGTTTTACCCAATCCCCACAGTTTTACCCAATCCCCACAGTTTACCCAATCCCCACAGTTTACCCAATCCCCACAGTTTACCCAATCCCCACAGTTTACCCAATCCCCACAGTTTTACCCAATCCCCACAGTTTTACCCAATCCCCTCAGTTTACCCAATCCCCACAGTTTACCCAATCCCCACAGTTTACCCAATCCCCACAGTTTACCCAATCCCCACAGTTTACCCAATCCCCACAGTTTACCCAATCCCCACAGTTTACCCAATCCCCACAGTTTACCCAATCCCCACAGTTTACCCAATCCCCACAGTTTACCCAATCCCCACAGTTTTACCCAATCCCCACAGTTTACCCAATCCCCACAGTTTTACCCAATCCCCACAGTTTTACCCAATCCCACAGTTTTACCCAATCCCCACAGTTTTACCCAATCCCCACAGTTTACTCAATCCCCACAGTTTTACCCAATCCCCACAGTTTACCCAATCCCCACAGTTTTACCTAATGCAGTTCCTCCATTCACAAACCACACACAAGCAATGCATTATTGATTTACCGATTTAGCAGCTCGGTATATCGACCAGAGAGACACGAGTCAGTGAGTCACGAAGGTACCTACCCTGACTCACTGGGTAAAGTAAAGCTCACTCACGACTCACATATAGTTACTTTGACTCATTGGCTTGAATAGGCACTAGACTTTCATATAAGTAACAAATTTTCCTCTTTTCGATGGAGAAGAATATATAATCCGTCTAGGCCTAGGCTAGCGAATTATCAGACGATTTCACATCTTTGGTCGTATGAGAAAAAACGATATATTGTTATTTTTTTTCATTGGTATCCATGATAGCTAGCTGTAGATATCAAGGATACCAATTAAAATATATAAATAAAAAAATAAAAATCTTGTATATAGTTCTTTCTCATGACTGAAGATGTGAAACCGACCGATAATTCGTAACTTACTCTACTTAGACACTGTTTGAATGGATGTTATTATTATGGTTATGATTATTACTTTTTACCATCTTAATATATGTATATACTTTACTCTAGCTAATCTCTAACATTATTTACGAGTTTGAAGGATCACCCTACTTACATTCTTCAATTGCATTCCTTGTCTCTTTTTAGACATAGTTTCTGCTTCTGAAAAGGACGTTAAACCCCCTAATCAAATTAAAAATGATCCTGATATCGTGTCAAATTTATTGACTTTCTTTTTCTGTACGAAGCTTGCAGACACTGCAGTGTTCTTTGGGTCAGATATTAGCCCTATTTTATTGAAACTAGACTAAACCCTACATTATCCGGGCTTTTTAGATTCAAATAAGTTACAGTCTTGTTTTATGGTCGTGATTGTAAAAAGATATTGTGATGTATATGTTCTGTATTATCTTCAGAAAATAAATGAAATTTCACGATAATTGAAATCAGTGAAAACTAAGTGATAATTAGAATTGTGGAATAAATAAATAATATATGCCTACACGTGTTTTAGTAGCTTCAAGTAATTATTTCAGATATAATAAACTAAAATTGAAATTTCAGTACGGTGCTTTATTTTTTTTGTTCTATTGTGCCTGATGTATGTATTATTTAGAATTGAGTCTAAAAATAGGAGCTCTATTTAGAAAATATCGTCTGAAATCTAACTATAAGGACTGGAATTATAGGTAGATTATCAGCAGTAGATACTAAATTTTAGAATTTAACGTTTACATACAGTTCAAGAAAATATATTCCTCTATAGTCCATTACGGTAAATGTTGACCGTACATTATCGCAAAAAGTTAAAGAACAATTTCAGACATAGTGAGGAATCTCACTGCTTGTACTTTATGATAAATAATTTATGATAAAATAGAATTGGATTTTCCTATCATTTATCGCTGTTGATAGATGATCTTTTTAACATAAGTTCTAATGGTTAACAAGGGTTATTAGTTATCACTATTAAATCCTGTTGAAATAAAACAATTCGCTATGCATGTTTCAAGCTTTTTATACTCTAAAATGAAAAGGAGAACATGCTGAATGGAAACAGTAAAACTGCACTCTTTTGCTGACAACAGCTGCAGTGCTGTAATAAACGTTTGCATTCACTGTGCTTTTCAATTGGTTTATTGCTATTGTTTTTACATGAATTTGAAGGCGTGCCAATTGGAGCTTGGTAATAAGATATCCTCTGGAAACAGGCATACCACTTGGTACTATCAGCTCTATAATGTAACTATACCATTTGGTACTAGCAGCACTATAATGTAACTATACTATTTGGTACTAGCAGCACTATAATGTAATTATACCATTTGGTACTAGCAGCACTATAATATAACTATACCATTTGGTACTATCAGCACTATAATGTAACTATACTATTTGGTACTATCGGCTGAATAATGTAACTATACCATTTGGTACTATCAGTACTATAATGTAACTATACTATTTGGTACTAGCAGCACTATAATGTAACTATACTATTTGGTACTATCGGCTGAATAATGTAACTATACCATTTGGTACTATCGGCACTAGAATGTAACGAAAGGGCCGTACACACGTAGTGTTTTTAAGTCTTCCACCAGACTTTTTACGAAGCTCCTCCTACTTTTTCCACAATATTTTTGTATCTGGTATCATGGATACCAATTAAAATAAACAATAATTATATTGTTTTTTCTTATATAATTCATAAATATTGTGGAAAAGGTAGGAGGAGCTTCGTAAGAAATCTGATGGAATGACTTAAAAAACCCTGCGTGTGTACGGACCTTAACACTGACTCTAATTTCACTAACTGTACTATCAGTGAGTAAAAGTTAATTACTTTCCCATGTTCATTCAATTATTTTATCTCTTAAATTTGTGTAGTCCGGGAAACATAATTCATCATTTTCTATTAAATAACAATTACATTTATAAAATATTAAAGAAAAAGATGAAAGATATAATCTTGAATATTATTAAAGTATTTATACGTATTATCTCACTATCGGTACACATTCAAGAATGTTAAATTTGTTTATCATGTTAACAGTGTCATTTAATTTAACCTTATAAGTACAATTATAATTTACTTCCCGTATGGCTATCACTGGCAGGCACGCTTTGGTCCCTTTGTCACCCTAAAAAGTGCATAGGAATCTTACCAGCACATGCATTGGCTAGCTGTACATACCTAGAACTATGTCTGTCCAACTACTCCACCTAAAATTGGAGTTTTTGAAATCAGCTATTTTTCTCTTTTTTATATGTGTTTTATATTACAGAAATTGAATATATTTTCTCATTATTGATTTAACTTTAACTGACGTATATAAGGTAAGTTACGAATTATCGGTCAGTTCCACATATTCGGTCATATATAAAAACGATATGATAATTATTATTTAATTTTTTTTAATGGCCGAAGATGTGAAATCGACCGGTGATTCGTAACTTACCCTATCAGGCATGTCAAATTACCTATGGAACTAATTGGAGTATTATGTTAATTACCTGATAGAATGAATCAAAGTTAAAGTGATTCGAATTTACCTGCTTCTACTCACACGAGTTCTTGCTAATTCCATTGCCGTACTTTAACGCGTATCGATTGACATTACTCTCCTTTGAATGACTGTACATTGGGACTCTTTCCCCCTTTTAATTCCCTTCATCTGGTCGTGAATGGAGAGACTCTCAAGGGCAAATCTCTTCCTTTAAATTCCCTTCATCTGACCGTGAATGTGAAGGGCAAATCTCTGACAGATGCGAACCAATGACTCTACCCTTGAATGATATGGACGCTCTTTGTGTTGCTGTTTCCTCACTCTATACTCTAATGTCTCTTTACAGTGTGTCCACCTAAAATGTAACCACTCCCAATTGAATATAAGTTTTTGGAATATATTATTGATAAATTTACGTATCTATGGTAACAATATATATTATGTATATTATCGTAAAATGATGGAAAGAACACACAGATACAAGGCAGTGAATACATTTTTGGTGACAGACTGTATGATGTCATATACTAGTACATACATATGATATAGACTAATATTTTTTCAACTTTATTTATGTGAAAAGAACAGTAACTTGCTTTTGATTTGATATAATCTTTCTTACCATCAAAACACATCTAATGTTTAAATTTTATGTTTCTATCAATTTTATTAGCCAATAATAATATATTTTTCTTACTATTGAAGATTTTTATATAATTTATATTTCATAATGCTAACATTATCGATCTATATAATATTGATCTATATTTAGCATTATTCCCCTGTTTAAATGGTTTGCATTTATCGATATCAGATAAAGTATATTTTCTCTTCGTCTTGCCTGAACAATTAAATCAATGAAGCAATTAAAAGGAAGTAAATCTAATTGGATAGGATTTCTGAAATTAGATCAATTACAATTACTCTGATATATGATTGTGATGTATTTTGTAAATTATTTTGCAGTGCTAATTTGTACTGTCAATCAGATTTACGCATTTTTATATTGTATTTATTTATAATTCTGTGAATTTAAATTAAAGTATGCAAGCGAATACCAACAATAAGAAATTTTAATCTCTACTCGGAAGTAATTTTTATCACGAGAACATTTTCTCGTTTCAATGCACACAGGATGTTATTTTACTTTTATTATAAAACATGTTATTTTACTTTTATTATAAAACATGGTATATTACTTTTATTATGAAACATGTTATTTTACTTTTATTATAAAACATGGTATTTTACTTTTATTATAAAACATGGTATATTACTTTTATTATAAAACATGTTATATTACTTTTATTATAAAACATGTTATATTACTTTTATTATAAAACATGTTATATTACTTTTATTATAAAACATGTTATTTTACTTTTATTATAAAACATGGTATATTACTTTCATTATAAAACATGGTATATTACTTTTATTATAAAACATGTTATTTTACTTTTATTATAAAACATGGTATATTACTTTTATTATAAAACATGTTATTTTACTTTTATTATGAAACATGTCATTTTACTTTTATTGTAAAACATGGTATATTAATTTCATTATAAAACATGTTATTTTACTTTTATTATAGAACTTGGTATATTACTTTTATTATAAAACTATAAGTTATTCAATAATCTCAGTACATTTATAAAATGGAGAAAATGTAAATGTCAGTTAAAAATGTCTCAATTAAATTAACTATTTAGTTATTTGCATTTTTAAGTATTCTATTTCGTAAGTTGATATAAAACTGGAGAACACAATCATATGAGGAATTGTTGATGAAATCAAAGCTTTATTTTCCCTAATATCTTTTGAAATTGCACTCCTCCTCTCTTAACCCTTTATGACCTAACGGGCCGTACACACGCAGGGTTGTTTAGGTCTTTCCAACCAGACTTTTTTTTATTCACTTTTTTGCTAAGCTCCTCCTACCTTTTCCACAAGAATATAAGAAAAAACGATACAATAATTATTTATTTCAGTTTGTATCCATGATACCTTCAGGTATCATGGATACCAACTTTAGAATTCAATAATTCATATTTATATTTTACTTGATATAACTATAAATATTATATTTCAGTTTGGCGGTCATTGTTTGGTTGACTAAATTTAAAATGGTCTGGAATAGTGTTATAAACATTTCTAAGGTTACTACTGTAAATGCTCGACGAATTTTGTTCTACATCTCAGTGTTATCCCAGAGTTAAATAAACTTTACCATTGATGAATGCACATAGAAAGAAATCATCAATCCGAATTTCGAAACTCTTCATTCAGCCACTCTCTGACAGTTCTTGACCAATGAATTGGGGCTTCATCTTACTCCCAAAAAAAATTCATGAATCAAAAAGACGAAACAGTTAGACTGGAGTAAATAGAGATAATTATAACCATTGACAATTGTATCTATGAAAACGGGGCCGAAAATTTCTCTATCCCATATGGTCGTCCAATGAAGTGACTTCTCGGCAACTATGTGTATTTGTATAATAAATAAGGATACATATATGATAAATAAAATTATAATTTCATCAAATTGTTCTAAAACAAACTGATTTTAAATCAACCCAATATTAAATAAGTTGTCAAAGCTTATAACGTGGAACATTACAATTATACAGTGAAGCACGCTATATAACTAACCACGCAAATATCATCACAATTTAGTAATCTTCGATTTAAATACATTTTGATAATTCTTCTTTATAAAATTGAACAAAAATAAATTGAAATTTATTCGAAACTGCTTGTATTCTAACATACCCATTAGTAAAAACTTATCACTACTGATACCAATTTTGTTACATTTTATTCCACTTTGATTTCATTTTTTATCCAATGATACCCTCTAGCTACTCTTTTAAATACTATCAGTTCCTCTACAGTCGAAATAAGATGTGTATTGCATGCAGACTATTCCATAGACACCGTGAAAGCTCTGTGGGATATGTAATTTGGGTTATTGAGTTAGCCAGTGCGACCGACACACATGCATGCATCTACCAATTAATGTCGTGTGTGACTACATAGTAGTTGAGTGTGCTCTCAATTTAGCCTCATTGGCCCTGAATTGGTTAGGTATGCATCGTATTATGCTCCTCTTACGGAGTCTGCGTCATAAAGAATGGTCCACAATTGACGTTAAGTAACAGAAAGAAATGAGAACATGTTGTAGCTATGGAAGGCATGCAGCCAACTTCTTGGGAATAAATGTCCAAAGTTGATAGTGTATTTAAATTATTGGATCATTGTATTAGCAAAAACGATAAGAAATTGTCATATTTTATGTCTAAATAACTAAGGATGATAGTCAAGGTCAAAAATATACAAATGTTAGTGAAATATTACCATTATTTTGAGTTTGTTGTCTGGTGTTCATAACTAAACCATTTGGTCAGATGAAACCATATCTAAACCATTTGGTCAGATGAAACCATAACTAAACCAATTGGTCAGATGAAACCATAACTAAACCATTTGGTCAGATGAAACCACAACCAAACCATTTGGTCAGATAAAACCATAACCAAACCATTTGGTCAGATGAAACCATATCTAAACCATTTGGTCAGATGAAACCACAACCAAACCATTTGGTCAGATAAAACCATAACCAAACCATTTGGTCAGATGAAACCATATCTAAACCATTTGGTCAGATAAAACCACAACCAAACCATTTGGTCAGATGAAACCATATCTAAACCATTTGGTCAGATGAAACCACAACCAAACCATTTGGTCAGATGAAACCATAGCCAAACCATTTGGTCAGATGAAACTATAACTAAACCATTTGGTCAGATGAAACCATAGCCAAACCATGCTCAATATACAGAGCAATATAACACTAAACTCACGTTTGTTTTTATTCTATTAGCTACAATTAGTTTTAATTAGGTACATGTCAGTTTTTCTTGTCTCATAGTTATGGTCTATCTTTTTTCATTGTCCTGTGGCCTTTTTTAACCCATACTGTTTTTTAACCCATACTGTTTTTTAACCCATTTCTTTATTTATTTCATTTACCTCTGACTTCAGTGATATGACCTTTGGTTCCAAAACAAGCCTTCAACACCTTAATTAATTAGTTCTGATATTCTAATCCATGTTTCAAGGAGAATAGTTAAACACGCACCATTTTCTAGCCAATTTACGTAGTATCAATGTACTTTTTATTCCCATATGCCATTATATCTTCGCAATGTGTGGAGAAGTTTTCTGCAAAAATTCTCTCTGGAATTCCCTTATTGCATTTCGTCCAAAAGTTTCCAAATGGTACTACTTCTATCTTTGCAAAGTGCATTCATATGCCATTATGCCGAATTAAGGCTGGTAATAGTTCTTATTTTGTAAATGGTAGTGCATTCATATGCCATTATGCCGAATTAAGGCTGGTAATAGTTCTTATTTTGTAAATGGTAGTGCATTCATATGCCATTATGCCGAATTTAGGCTGGTAATAGTTCTTATTTTGTAAATGGTAGTGCATTCATATGCCATTATGCCGAATTAAGGCTGGTAATAGTTCTTATTTTGGTAAATGGTATTTCGATGCTACTTTTCTGTTGCATTATAGCAAACTTGTACATTTTTTTCAGAAAACTGTGTGTTTATTGGTGAATTTTTTCATGTAATACAAGGTAGGTAATTGTTATGATACTTACTGTCATTATTCAAGTTATTTAAATTGAACATTAATATGATTATATCAAATATTTCACAAAAAATAATTGTAGGCAATGAAAATAATAACTTTCAAACATTCAATTCCATTGATTATTGATAGCTTTTCTGCGTCCATGAGCATTGGCACCGAATGGTAGGTGACTTTGTTCAAGAAGACACTTTTCTTTCTGACTTCTTCTTCAGGTCACTTGGATTCCATTTCCTTTTAACATCAGAGGTATGGCCTTTGGGTTAACGTTATACTTTTAAAATATCAGTTTAATAACTATTTCTAGTTTTTAGGGGTATTTTGTTTAATCATTTTTAAAAGTTCTAAGCTTCATCTACCTACTTCTATATGAAAGTTATACTAGAACGTCAAGTATTTTTTCGCAGCGATATGATCTGCAAAGATCGGAAGGTCTATGTTGAATACACAACTTTACTTATACCGCAGTAGAAATGCATATTTTCGGTATAACTGCCAGATTTCTACCGATCCTTCAGTTTGGTATATTAGCGACGTGAAACAGTATGGGGAATTTTTGTTCGCCATACGTTGAGTCTCAGAGAGTATACGCACGGTGAGGTTTTCCCGTTAGTTGGGCGGGGTGATCTTACTAGTGAATCACTAACGTTAGGAAGAATAATCTTGTAGATGTAGAACAATTAATAACATGTTGATTAAGTTAAGCAAATTATTTTATATGAATTTGAGATTATATTAGTATTTTATATCTGTATATAATGAATTTGTAGAGTTGTAGAACAATTAATCATATGAAATTAATTAAGTTTAGCAAACTATTTTTGTCTGAAAAAAGATTTATTAATGTTTATATTATACCTACTTTGTTTGCAATATTAGTTTATTTTTATATCTGTAAACATCAAGTTCGAACTTTGAATAATTAATTCAATAACTTCTGGGTAACAAATGTGAACAAATATTCTCTATTAATATATCTTTTGATAATTAGTATATGGAAATGATGATATTTGCTCGGTATTAACTTCACTTCTATCTAACTTTTCTATTCGAATATGCCTATAGTAACATTACAGTTTGAAACTTTACTACAACTTCTATATAATTTGAATTGAGTTAGAAAATATTTTAATGAGTTTTCCATACCACCAGTACATGTGTAATTGTTTTCGCTATATTTCGTTATTGAAATTTAAATATTGTTCTGGCACCTTTTAAAACAAGATTTACATATTTTTAGAAGATTTTTTAACTCATGTGAAATATAGATTTTTTTTTTCAAATAGTAATTTATAATTTACAACTCATTTAATATTGATATAATAACGAAAAAATTGTTGGCAACAACCCAGCAATCCATGTTCCTTGAACTATATTAAGACTTACAACATTGCCCTAATATTGTTACAACATTGCCCTAATATTTTTACAACATTGCCTTAATATTATTACAGCATTGCCCTAATATTGTTACAACATTGCCCCAATATTATTACAGCATTGCCCTAATATTGTTACAACATTGCCCTAATATTGTTACAACATTGCCCTAATATTGTTACAACATTGCCCTAATATTGTTACAACATTGCCCTAATATTGTTACAACATTGCCCCAATATTATTACAGCATTGCCTTAATATTGTTATAACATTGCCCTAATATTGTTACAACATTGCCCCAATATTATTACAGCATTGCCCCAATATTATTACAGCATTGCCCCAATATTATTACAGCATTGCCCTAATATTATTACAACATTGCCCCAATATTGTTACAACATTACCAATATCGTTACAATATTGTCCGAGTAACAAAGCTGGCTGGTAATTGTGTCTCTTGTGTTTATAATTTCCACCTTTTAGTGTTTCACACTGACACTGGGTAGGACATTAGTCAGCGCAAACTGCATTAAACGCTGCCATGCTTTGTAATAATTATCTACCACTCACTACACCATGGAGAGAAATGTGCTATTTAATTGCCACTAATTGGGTAGAGTCATTATACCATTTAATTACTGGAGAAATGAGTTTTAATAAAATTATGTATCTATGTTAAATTTCTATGATATATTAGAATGAAAATAACATATAATTTTTATCTGATGAACCTCAGCTCTATTTCTTGAGTGTGATTGTTTTTAAACATGATATCGAGTATTATTCCACGATAATAGTTTATAAACTTTACCATTACTTCAATAGTTCACTAGATATTAGTTTATAAGCTTTACCATTACTTCAATAGTTCACTAGATATTAGTTTATAAGCTTTACCATTACTTCAATAGTTCACTAGATATTAGTTTATAAGCTTTACCATTACTTCAATGATTCACTAGATATTAGTTTATAAGCTTTACCATTACTTCAATAGTTCACTAGATATTAGTTTATAAGCTTTACCATTACTTCAATAGTTCACTAGATATTAGTTTATAAGCTTTACCATTACTTCAATGATTCACTAGATATTAGTTTATAAGCTTTACCATTACTTCAATAGTTCACTAGATATTAGTTTATAAGCTTTACCATTACTTCAATAGTTCACTAGATATTAGTTTATAAGCTTTACCATTACTTCAATAGTTCACTAGATATTAGTTTATAAGCTTTACCATTACTTCAATGATTCACTAGATATTAGTTTATAAGCTTTACCATTACTTCAATGATTCACTAGATATTAGTTTATAAGCTTTACCATTACTTCAATAGTTCACTAGATATTAGTTTATAAGCTTTACCATTACTTCAATGATTCACTAGATATTAGTTTGCAATCAAAGACCACGCTGTTCTCATGATGAATTTGAATTAATTATTTTTTTCAATTAAAAATTGACTTCCAGTGAAATTATAACCATTAGAAGGTAGTAATTGAATGTTCAGTAATAGGTGACTTTTATTATTGTTAATTGGGTCCTTCATTTCGTGTGTCTCTTCACTGCCCTTTATTGCGTGTGTCTCTTCACTGCCCTTTATTGCGTGTGTCTCTTCACTGTCCTTTATTGCGTGTGTTTCTTCACTGCCCTTTAATGCGTGTGTCTCTTCACTGTCCTTTAATGCGTGTGTCTCTTCACTGCTCTTTAATGCGTGTGTCTCTTCACTGCCCTTTAATGCGTGTGTCTCTTCACTGCCCTTTATTGCGTGTGTCTCTTCACTGCCCTTAAATGCGTGTGTCTCTTCACTGCCCTTAAATGCGTGTGTCTCTTCACTGTCCTTTATTGCATGTGTCTCTTCACTGTCCTTTATTGCGTGTGTCTCTTCACTGTCCTTTATTGCGTGTGTCTCTTCACTGCCCTTTAATGCGTGTGTATCTTCACTGCCCTTTAATGCGTGTGTCTCTTCACTGCCCTTTATTGCGTGTGTCTCTTCACTGTCCTTTATTGCGTGTGTCTCTTCACTGTCCTTTATTGCGTGTGTCTCTTCACTGCCCTTTAATGCGTGTGTCTCTTCACTGTCCTTTATTGCGTGTGTCTCTTCACTGCCCTTTAATGCGTGTGTCTCTTCACTGTCCTTTATTGCGTGTGTCTCTTCACTGTCCTTTATTGCGTGTGACTCTTCACTGTCCTTTATTGCGTGCGTCTCTTCACTGCCCTTTATTGCGTGTGTCTCTTCACTGTCCTTTATTGCGTGTGTCTCTTCACTGTCCTTTATTGCATGTGTCTCTTCACTGCCCTTTAATGCGTGTGTCTTCACTGTCCTTCATTACGTGTGCGTGCCTTCACTGTTCTTCATTGCGTGTGCCTTCACTACCCTTCATTGCGTGCTTTCTTTTCGTTAAGGCGCCTTCCTGTCTGTGACGTCACTCAGTCCATTCACATGAAGTCTAATTCACTAACTTGGCACTCTGACAATTTGCATGTCACGCCTGTGTATCTAGGTACATGTTCTTTGTATCTAGGTACATGTTCTTTGTATCTAGGTACATGTTCTTTGTATCTAGGTACATGTTCCCTGTATCTAGGTACATGTTCTTTGTATCTAGGTACATGTTCTTTGTATCTAGGTACATGTTCTTTGTATCTAGGTACATGTTCTTTGTATCTAGGTACATGTTCTTTGTATCTAGGTACATGTTCTTTGTATCTAGTTACATGTTCTTTGTATCTAGGTACATGTTCTCTGTATCTAGGTACATGTTTTTTGTATCTAGGTACATGTTCTTTGTATCTATATTTACATGTTCTTTGTATCTATATTTACATGTTCTTTGTATCTAGGTACATGTTCTTTGTATCTAGGTACATGTTCTTTGTATCTAGGTACATGTTCTTTGTATCTAGTTACATGTTCTTTGTATCTAGGTACATGTTCTTTGTATCTAGGTACATGTTTTTTGTATCTAGGTACATGTTCTTTGTATCTATATTTACATGTTCTTTGTATCTATATTTACATGTTCTTTGTATCTAGGTACATGTTCTTTGTATCTAGGTACCTTCTCTCTCCATCTTTCCTTTACCTTCTCTCCATCTTTCCTTTACCTTTTCTCCATCTTTCCTTTACCTTCTCTCCATCTTTCCTTTACCTTCTCTCCATCTTTCCTTTACCTTCTCTCTCCATCTTTCCTTTACCTTCTCTCTCCATCTTACCTTTACCTTCTCTCTCCATCTTACCTTTACCTTCTCTCTCCAACTCTCCATCTTACCTTCTATCCATCTTTCCTTTACCTTCTCTCCATCTTACCTTCTCTCTCCATCTTACCTTCTCTCCATCTTTCCTTTACCTTCTCTCCATCTTTCCTTCACCTTCTCTCCATCTTTCCTTTACCTTCTCTCCATCTTTCCTTTACCTTCTCTCCATCTTTCCTTTACCTTCTCTCCATCTTTCCTTTACCTTCTCTCCATCTTTCCTTTACCTTCTCTCCATCTTTCCTTTACCTTCTCTCCATCTTTCCTTTACCTTCTCTCCATTTTTCCTTTACCTTCTCTCCATCTTTCCTTCACCTTCTCTCTCCAACTCTCCATCTTACCTTCTATCCATCTTTCCTTTACCTTCTCTCTCCATCTTACCTTCTATCCATCTTTCCTTTACCTTCTCTCTCCATCTTTCCTTTACCTTCTCTCCATCTTACCTTCTCTCTCCATCTTTCCTTTACTTTCTCTCCATCTTTCCTTTACCTTCTCTCCATCTTTCCTTTACCTTCTCTCTCCAACTCTCCATCTTACCTTCTATCCATCTTTCCTTTACCTTCTCTCCATCTTACCTTCTCTCTCCATCTTTCCTTTACCTTCTCTCCATCTTTCCTTTACCTTCTCTCCATCTTTCCTTTACCTTCTCTCCATCTTTCCTTTACCTTCTCTCCATCTTTCCTTTACCTTTTCTCCATCTTTCCTTTACCTTCTCTCTCCATCTTTCCTTTACCTTCTCTCTCCATCTTACCTTCTCTCTCCATCTTACCTTCTCTCTCCATCTTACCTTCTCTCTCCATCTTACCTTCTCTCTCCATCTTACCTTCTCTCTCCATCTTTCCTTTAATGCTCTCCAAGGAAAGGAACACGTCTCGAAAAGACCAAACTTTTTCCGTGTGTAGGATTTTATAGTGGCACTGTCTTCCCTAAGTTATTTTAATTTGGACATTAACCCACTTTACTGTACTCAGACCTATGCTACAATCTATATTTTATTCCATTCATGCTTCTGCTCCATATTCTATAGTGGGGTGAGTTAGGAATTGTTGGACGGGTTCACATTTTCGTACACGGGAGAAAAATATATAATGATTATTATTCAACTTTTAGTTTAATTAGTATCAATTCAGGTATGATAACAATTAAATTATAAGTTAAATAATAATTATGTATTTTGTCTTCCCGTGTCCGAAAATGTAGAATTGTCCGATAATTCGGAACTTACACCATTCAACTCTTTTTAATGAAATGAAATAAATATTAAATGATGAATTAAATGAAATACCAAAGTAGTTTTGTTATTATGATTTTTTGTTATTTATATAATAACAATTGAATGGACAATAAATACTATTTAGTGTTTTATTTTCTGTTCCATGCCACTTCATAGCTATGAATAAATCAATTCAATTAGCTATATAGATATATTCTCTGCGGAATATCTCAACAATATTGATGGGAATTTAATTCTATTCCATTTTGCAATATGTATGTATTAGTTTTTTGTTTTCTGCAAATCAATTCGTCAAAATGCTGCATCGTGAGATTCTTATTTTTTGGTCTAGAATTTAGATTAAAAAAACAATTATAGCAACCAGCTTTTTTTTCGATTCCTTTTATAGTGAACATTAGGTACTGTTTCAGCTTGGTTCATTTTATTTAAATAAATATGAGATAAAAAATCTCATTGAAACTATTTCAATAACTGTTTCCAGTTATTTATTTTTGGGTGTAGAGCTTTAAAAATTGAATATTGATTAAATTAAGTATAAAAATCTCAAATAAAATTGTAAAAAATAATAAAATCATATTTTCGAATAACTTCACAAATTTAATTTCTTTATTAGTTTCAATAAATTCTTGTCAACCATTAACTATATGATTCATTTGGGCGTATAGGTATATATATATATATATATTCCAAATTCACCTGTGTAGGCCTAATTTCATTTAACTATTCATTGTGTTTATTTTTCTCCTGGGATTCGTTCACACTTTTCTCACTCGTATTTTCACAGCAAATAATTTTGTATTCCGTGCTGCTGTCTTTTCTTTACTATAGTTAAAAGTACTAAATATGTATAGTATATAAACTCAATAGAATTATCTACATACCAATTGATTTGTATGGCTCTCTCTTATATGCAGCTACTATCAAAGAAAAGTGTCTCAGCGTGTGAATTCATTTTTTAAAATCACAGTTTTCTAATTTATTATCTTCAAATCTTCAAATTTGCCATCGTGTAACCAAATCAATTAGTAAATATTTAAAAGCACTACAATTAGTAAAGTTCATTTTTAACAAAATGAAAATAGTGAACTGTCAAAAAATCATTAAGGAAACACTGTATATTATCTAACATCGGCAAAATTTTGATTGTTTCCAAACTGAGAAATATAGTTTTTTTTCTTGCATCATCTATCCAATTTTTGTCCTGTAGGATTTAATAAAAAGAGTCCCCCTTCCACCTAACCAGCTTCTGGAGTCGTCCTTTCCATTATTTATATCCAGTTATTTCTTTGATGAATGAAGACGGTGGAAATGAAGTTAGGGTAGGGGAGTGATGAAATGAACATAACACGTGATTGATAGGGGGGAGGGGGGATTCATTACTAAATTCTCACTTTGTAATTTACTATTTTTTAATTCGTATATAAAAAAGTTAAGTTCTGATTTATCGAACGGTTCCATATTTTCGATTCTGTTAGAAAAATATATTATTAAGAAAATCCTTAATACATGAAAGTGTAAAAATATACAGGGTGACCCACAAAATAGTGTACCCAACTCAGAATTAATATAAATATTGTATTTAAAAATACCTAAATAGATTGTGGAGTTCAAGCAAAAGAAAAATGATATATTTTTACTTTTATCCATAAAAAAAAACAATATTTATATAAATTCAAAATTGGGTACACTTCTTTGTGGGTCACCCTGTATAGTATATTTAACTTTTTTTTTAATTTCTTATAGGATAACTCAAAACTTTTCTTAATTTACCTTAAATTTTTTCCTTTTTGTTGTAAATACCGACAACTCATTTAAATGCTCAATACATTTTTCCATTCTTTTTTCCATTTATTAAAAGAGTGTTCAGGTCAGACAAAGGAAAGCAGTCAGCTGGACTATCTATCGATCCCTAATATATTGATCGCAGTTAGCACTATCCATCATACACAGGCCCGAATGTTGGCGTAAAGATTTACGAGGTTATTTGACTCATAAAAATTGTAGGATGCCCTTCTCTCTCCTCATCCGTGATGTACTGCATCCACTTTATATCCCATGAATTGCAGTAAAAAGAACTTGTTTTAGATACTCTGGGTGTAATTATTATTTGTTTGGTTTAGTCATGTTTGCATCGCCGGACATACGTGAAATGCGCAAGAATTTTAACCATTGTAAATACATTTTAATTATTTCCCTCTAGTTTTTTAATTAACCTATATATTCATTAAATGTTCCTTTGACATCAGAACATACACTGAACATATATTATATTCTCAAGTTTATTCAACGCACACAATTAATTAATATTGAACATATTGCCTCTCACAAGTCAAAGGCCTCCAGGGGCTCTATCCTGAAGCTCTCTGTGGTGAATGGAAGAGAGGGGGGGTGGCTTAATTTGAACCCAGAACTGTTGTAATTTGGTTTATGTATAGTCTTTTTTTTCATTTTCATCAATTTTCAACGCAACTTGTAGTTTTAGAGAACAGGGCTAGGGTTATGCTCTACAACTACGAGGTCTTAAATTTTTGTGTTCGGTAGGCTAGCTATCACCTCTTCATTTTCCTCTTGCATCCGTGAGTGCAACCGCGGCTACTGTGTCTCTTTTCGTCCCATTTTCTGTTAGTGACTGTATTTACGGAGTAGCTTTTCTGCATACATGACCGTTCTAACTTATTGTGGTGGTTGAAAAGTGGTTTCACGGAGCCACTTTTCGTTCTGACTGCTTCTTCCAGTCCCTTTGTACCTAATTTCCTATTGACGTCAGTGATATTTCTCAAGCCTATTCCTCTCTCAAGCCTCTTCCTTTCAAGAATTCTCTTCTCTCATCCCACACGCTGTTCCCTCTCTACCCCTCGCATCAATTTGTTTGCCGTCAGTCCCCCAAGTTGGTGATAAGGAGATCCACACAGCTAGCGTTTGTCCAAACAATTACAGCTAATAGCATACATTCTTCATCACAGTCTGGATTGTACACACAGGCCATGTTGACAATTAATTTCAACCAGTGCATAAAATTCAACATCTAAACATTTAATTCCCCAATTAATAGAAAAAATTCTGATTTTCTATTGTTAAATTCATTTACTGTAAGTTTAAGTTATTTTCTTTATAAATAATTAAATTGAGTGTAACCAAGGAAGGTGCGATGCTTTTAACGTGTCTTCACAGCGACTGCGGCAACACATTCTAGCCAGTTATTTCTCCTATCTTCTGATAACTTTTGGGAGTAAATGGAGCGTTGCAAAATTTTTGATTTGCCGTGGGGTGGCGGACTGGCGGTAGTAGCTACATGCTCTATAGGATGAAAATGCACTTCTCTTCGGTTTTAAAAGCTTCGGCACTTTGTGTGGGGAGTCATTCGATAGCAGCTATATAGTCTCAATGTTATAATAATCTTTATATTGATTCAGGTATAAAAATAGAAATGAGGATACATTAAGGATAAATAATCATCTGTATCAAGCTTGTTTTAAATATTCCTGCTAATGCTTCTTTGGGTTATTCTATCTATTATTATTATATTATCTAATGGAATAATTTATGATTTATATAGGTTTATATAAATAGAATTTACCGTTTTTTTATGTTGTTTTGTATCATTCAAATAAATAGCAAATATTGTGTATTAGTATTAACAAAAATATATTTTTATGAATATAAACTATACACTTATAAATGCTTAAATGGTATCGTGGTATCGATACTTTCTGTAACGATGATATATCACCGATGCAGTCCACTGTAAGAACAGATAACGATAAACTATAACTCACACCACGATTATCCTATTCTCCTATTCTGTTATTTAGCTACCTGTTAGTATTCTCTATTGTGTGTCACTTTCTGCATCAATAACCACTGCCGATAAATTTACTGAATGGAAAAATATTGTAAGATGTTTGATAGTGAAAATACAATGCACCTCCTTAATTTTAAATAATGAATTGAATGTGGTGATTAAAATCAATGGATTCGGCATAGGCCTAGCTAATAGCCATTGCTACTTCATTCTTCAGCATCTAGCATTTTTATTTTAGTTATTTCATCTTAATTTGATCATTCATACTATTAATCAAATCTGTAATTTTTTATCTTTATTATTTATAAAATCTATAATTTAATATTTATCGAATTTATAATATTTTAATAGGTTTTAGCTATCTATAATTTTATTTTATTTTTTGTTTATAATTTTTTTTTTGCTACAGTTTTTTAACCATACTACTTTATAACATTCACTCATTGGTGCTTTCTATTTCAGGTCCGTCAAATGGAGGACAGACTGGCGTGGAACAGCACTTCCACCACTCCTCTACCTGCCATCCCCCCACACTCTTCCACCGGTGAATCCTCGCCTCACCATCCGCCTTCCCCCCGTGTTCACCACCATCATCACCACCATGGTGGGGTGGGGGGTGGAGCGCCTCCTTCCTCCAGTCCCTCGGAGGTGATCAGTACTCTGTCTTCCCAGGTAGATCAGGAGGTGGGTGGGGGGAATAACCTTAAGTTATTTACAGGTGGGGTAAGTTACGAATTATCGGTCAGTTTCACATCTTCGGTCATATAACGAATAACTATCTAATAATTTAATTTTAATTTATATCCTTGATATCTGCAGGCATCAAATAAAAATTAAATTATCATTATTATATCGTTTATGACCGAAGATGTGAAACTGACCGATAATTCGTAACTTACTCTAAAGCTTTTACACCGGCTAACCTATGTACCAAAAATGGCCTTTATATATAACATTTGCCGCACATTTCTTACATAGGGGAAACTTACAAAGTTTTAATTCCCCGCTGAATGAGAGCTATAGCTAGCGGCAATTGTTGTCTCTAAAACAGTTTTATCCGTAGTGCAAACTACTATCAATTCTCACTGATATCAAGGTTAGTGAATTGTACTTAATAGATGCCTTTTAAACAGTTATTTTTGTTCAAAAAGACAAGCATTTATTAGTTTGTAGCTAATTAACAAATGCAAATTTATTATCGGACAAAATTTTAATACCTAATTATTAATAAACTCCTATTAAAATATATTCCTTTTTACAGAGAATGGTCTTTTTTCTACAATGAATATAATTTGTAGCTATTTATAATGATCAATTCAATTTTTCATCACGTATTCAACACGCATCTGGTAGCGTATTGTTATTTCAGCCTACATGAAATGGTGCTTGATATTTATCAAGTTATCTTAGAAGTTAATGGTAAAAGGTTCAGTAAATAACTAATATTTCTGATAAGAAGAATTTATATTTTGTTAGTTTATTTTCATTGGGTGAAGTTCGTAACTGAAATGTTTCACGAGCAGTAGATTTCTCTTTTCAATTAGCTAGTATCATATTCAAAATAGTAGCTACTAGCTGTTATCAATGGCTTCAGTCACGCTTTATGGGTAAAAAATTGCAGATAACCTACTAATTTTTCATCAACTTATTGTTCTTTTTTTCTGTTGCAGAGACAATTGAGAATGCAAGATGCAAGAAAAGTGGAGGCAAAGGCAGCCAAGATAAAGGAATGGGTCACCAATAAGCTCAGAGAGGTTAGTATAAACCTAGTGTTTTTTTCAATAGAGCTAATTCACATTTCATAATATCTATCAACCTTAAAAACAATCTCAATGTGTCCCTTCTTCACAGCTGGAGGTTCAGAACGCGGTGCTGAGGGAACAGAACGCTAAGTGCAATGTACAGTTGGAGTTACTGAGAGGAAGACTGGCACAGTTATCTACCATGCACACTCATGACCAGCAGGTAACTGAGTAAAAGATTCAATAACTAGCTGCTAGTGCTAGATATAATAAAATGTAGCTACATCGTTAGCTAGTTGCAATTGTTTAACAGTTTAAAGTAATTTTTCAACTGGTGCTCCTGATGATGAATAGACATCTTACTATTCAAAATCTTGAATCCTAAAATGCATAGATATCTTTTCTCTGTACGACACTTCAAATTTAAAAACATGAATGTTGACGCTTTGATGTTCATTGTAATATAAAAAAAATTGCTTCGGTGTCGTCGTCAAGACAGAAATGGTTGAAAAAATATTTAACTTAAGAGTAACTAGCTACTAGTGATCTATCTAGTTACCTTTTAATTAGTCACTTATTCACTAGTGTTTGGCAGATTGTTGGTGATACCTTAATATATTCTATCAAATTACGTAGAATATTGTAGCTAGGTAGTGAGAGTATTATTCTTTGAATTAACATTTTTTAATTAGTTATCAGTTTTAATTAGAATATGTTTCCTAAACGCTTTTCAGTTAATTACGTTCCGTAGTTGAGTAATTAAACAATCACTGGCAGGTTTTAGTGTATTTTTCTTAGTGAATTTAACCTAACTAGCTAGCTACACATTATTAAAATATGAAGTCGATCTTTACAATTTAATTCTATAGCAATGTGTATTTGATTATTCTATATGGTAGCTACTGGAAAACATATTAAGTGTTCATAATTGTTATATTTCTTGTCTGTTCTAGAATAAATGTTTATTGAATGTCTTCTTGACGTTTTGTACCGTTTACCCTTGGTCTTCTTTTCGGTCTATTATCCTAAACTAAACAAATGCTAGATTTTTCGTACTATAAAGTTGTAAAAACAAATAAATAAAAAATTAGCTATGTAGCTGTTTTAAAAGTTTTTGATTCTTCTAGATCTTTCTGATGACTAGATGTGCCTACAGTAGGCTTTGCATGTATGGTTTTTCACGTGACCTCTAGCTAGTGGTACCATATTTTTGGAAGGGTTGTAGCTACCTCTCATTTTTAGAGGACTATAACTACCTATTTTTACTAGACTGTTAATTGGTGTTGGTAATTCTTCAATTTCAGCTAAAATGGAAGAGAAGGTCCCTTAGTCTACCCAAGGTATAACATCCCTCTGTACCTAGCTACCGCTTCAGCTATTTCAGTTGCTTTTTAGAGTGCTAAATCTTTGAAAGTTGACCTCAGTTTCACATCATTCTGTTGATGTTCAGGCCTCTTTATTAGCTTTGCGTCCAATGAGTTAATAATCGAAATTCATTCTCATACCAAATTGGCTCATTTTAATTCATTTCAAGGTTTTAATTGTAGCTACATCACATATGCATCATCCCGCACTATTTTGTGTTGAGTTTGAGAGTGTTTTTAATTTGTTTCTGATGTGTTCAATTTGGTTTGATTTTTTTAAAATGTTTCTCATCCCCATGCTAACTAATTATCATTTGATGCATCTATTTCTCATTCATTTTGCCAATTCTTCCTCAGCTTTGTTTGTAATGTTAGTGTTGTTTACACTAGGCATGATAATAGCATAATACTCAGTTTGCAGTACGAGTATATTTTTTGTTAGCTAGATATGTTCGCGCTGATACATTTAGGTAACTATTTGTAGTGTTGGTATGGTAGTGCATGTTTCATTTTTGATATACAGGCTATTAATGATAATACGTTATCTTGCTTAGATATATATTCTTATTTTATTTAGTAGCTAACTAAAGTAGAATAAGTGCAGAGTAATCGGATAGTTCCACATATTAGGACACGTGTTAAAATAATATATTTAGCTATTATTTATTTGCTACTTTTCTTTTATAAATATTTTTTTCTTATTCCTTGTTTTCATTTTTTACCATGTTTACCATTTTTAACGCTACTTGCAGTTTTAGAAATTCAGAGGATAGCGCTAGGGTTATGCTCTTCAACTACGAGGTCTTAGATTTTGTGTTAGGTAGACTGCATTTACTATCACCTCTTCATTTTACTCTCATCTGTGAGTCCAGCCACCGGTGTTTGTGTCCTTAGCTCATGGAGCCTCTTTCTTTTCTGACTGTTTCTTTCAGTCCTTTGTAACTACTTAATTTCCTTTTGACATCAGCGATATTGCCTTTATTTCCGAAGCAGTGGTTAAACCTCATACTAAAATATTGTTCTTATACCTGTCCGATAATGTGGGACCGTCCGATAACACGGAACTTAAGCTAGTAGGAGTGTAAATTATTCTCCTTATAGCTAATATCTATCATTGAAATGCATTCATCACATTGACTGAAATTATACATTAGCGACCTAATTCAAAATTTTCATTTTCTCCCAATCATTTTATCGGTGGGGAAATATGGTAACTAAAGGTTCCATCTAATATTTTCATTAGTCATTAGGTAGCTAAAATACCTACCTACCTACACCTTTGTTCACTATTTCAGATACATTATTTACCGTACTTGCCCTCTAACTTATCCATCTCTCATCACTTTCCTCTCTTCCGTCTCTTACATTTCCTTCTTCCCAGGACTCCTCTAACGGGTTCGGCAGTTCAGAGTGTGTGGTTGGTAGCACTGGTCCCGAGCACAGCTCAATGTACCTCATGCACAGGCCCTCCACCTTAGGAAGAGACAGACGATCTAAATCAAGGTGAGGGTCAACAGTTAATCAATTCATCTGATTTATTTTTAATGTTGCTAACTAGCTTATGATATGAACCTAAATTATGAATTTTATCTAATGGCTATTTTGAAAAATGAAATGGAAGAAAATCTAAATTCTAAGCTAACTGTCTAAGCTTGAGACATTTGTAATCTTTTTGATTTAGTCTATTAAGTTACGGCTAGCTATGTTCACAATTCATTTTCAAATATATAGCTAGATACCTACTGCACTTAGCTACCTACCTAGCTATCTGTTGTTATTTCTTTCTATATTGTCTATAATTTTTTCAGATCGCCAAATAGCATCAGAAGAGCGAGTTCTAGCGACACTGACGCTAACTATAACGACCCTAACAGAAACAATAACACAGTACCACACCTCAACAACCACAGACCTCACCATTCCCCCCATCTCCATGGCTCTCCTCTCCACGGTATCAACTCCTCCCCACAACACCTCCCCCTGGCTCCCCACAGCTCCCCCCTCCACACTGCCTCCCCCCACCTCCACCTTAACGGTCGCAACAGCCCCGCCTCCTTACGGCTCTCCAATGTCTCCGACCAGTCCAATAAGAACAGGAGGACGCGTGACTCGCGAGTTGACTCTGGCTCAGTGGACTTGGAGACTCCTCAGAGTATGAGTCCTAAGAGTCCTTTGGAGGCCATGCTCAATAGCTTGACTCAGAGCACAGGGAGTCTCAGTCTGACTCACAGTAGCAACAGCAGTCTGCCCAGAAACAGGGATGGGGAGAGTCCCAGAAAGCCAATCCCCCAGCCAAGGACTAAGCACGGCCTGTGCACCCCCACCCCATCCTCGCCCCATCTCCACCACCTATCACACCCCCAGAGTCTGAGTCACAGTGCAGATAGTCTGAATAATGTAGAGAAAACCGTTGAGATCAACGATGGTCATGAGTACAGTGAGATCTACACCCCCAGCAAGGAGTGGCCCCCTCTGGGGGAAGTGGAGAAACCCCCCACACCCCCTCTTCATAGATTCCCCTCATGGGAAAGTAGAATTTACCAGGTTAGTCTGTGGTTAGCTACTATCTTTTCTAATAGATACAAAATGAGAGATATGAATTTTGTTTGAAAAAGAGCTGATTGTCTCTCCTATTTAAAAATAATCAGAAGAAACTATTTTAACAGGCTAACAATTCAATCTGAAGTTTAATGTTCTCCACATTAAATTCTTTATCAACAACTAACTAACTAACTATTTTTTACTATTTTCTGCCTACTATAGAGATTTCCATTAGCATTTTTCATTACATCTCTGTTTTTCTATTGAAATAAATGCTCTGTGGTATTGGTTACATATTATTAACTTTTAAATATCATCACCTATATATACGGTATTTTGAGGTTGTCCATTAACTGGATAAGTACCCCACATCTCTTTAACTCACTAATACTTCTCGCTAGGTTGCTCAGGAAGGTTTGTCCCGTAACAGTGGGGTGTGCAATGGTGAGGGTGGGTCCCTTGGTACCCACAGGGGTAGCAGTAGACTCTCATCGGGACTGGGGGCTTACCCTGAAATTCACGTGCCTGTCTATGCTGCAGTTAAAGGGGTTAGTGGTATAACTAATAAATAACTACTTTTAAATTAAAAACATATCTACTATGTTCTTACCTTTTATCTATGGTTTTATTAAGGTTTCATGAAATAATTGAGGTAGCTGTAGGTTTTACACAATTTAATCCATCTTTTCCTGACACGAATTAATCCATTTTTACCTGACACGAATTAATCCCTTTTACCTGACAAGAATTAATCCATTTTTACCTGACACGAATTAATCCAATTTTACCTGACACGAATTAATCCATTTTTACCTGACACGAATTAATCCCTTTTACCTGACAAGAATTAATCCATTTTTACCTGACACGAATTAATCCATTTTTACCTGACACGATTTGATCCATTTTTACCTGACACGAATTAATCCATTTTTACCTGACACGAATTAATCCATTTTTACCTGACACGAATTAATCCATTTTTACCTGACACGAATTAATCCATTTTTACCTGACAAGTATTAATCCATTTTTACCTGACACCAATTAATCCATTTTTACCTCACACGAATTAATCTCTTTTACCTCACACGAATTAATCCCTTTCACCTCACACGAAATAATCCCTTTCACCTCACACGAAAATAATCCCTTTCACCTCACACGAATTAATCCCTTTCACCTCACACGAATTAATCCATTTTTCCTCACACGAATTAATCCATTTTACCTCACACGAATTAATCCAAATATCTTCACTGATTCAAAAGTTTCACTGACTAGTATCTCATCCTTTCCCCATTTACAGAGAGCCAGTCAGATTCGCTCCATCCCCTTCACTGGGGACTCATCCGACTCCTCTGACAATGAGGAGGGTGGGGGAAGTAGTGGTGGAGGCGTCATCTCCTCCAGTCATCCTCCCGCCACACCCTCCTCATCTTCCTCCTCCTCATCTCCCTCCAAGAGCAAGACATCCGCCTCCCTCTCACCTGCTAAACTGTCAGGCAGTTCTCCCTCCCGGAGCATCAAAAGAGGTGGGAAAGTCATTACTTTCATTTTTGGTTTCAATTGTAGATCAGAAATTCTAGTGACTAGTTTTTAATATGATAAAGTGTCGCCAATGCTGTATGTCACCCATGTCTAGTAGTTAGATAACTAAGTAGCTACTTCCCTTTATCTATAGTGAAAGTGTATGTACCTAAGGCTTTTTCACTCATGTCAGTGATCCGTCCGGGTCGTCACCGGTCCGTTTCCTCTCAGTGATTCAGTATCAGTGAAAAAATATATCGTTACTTTAATTGCAACGGACACATTCACACAGTACCGGCTCCTCTCAGTGATAAAAGATCCTCCCTAGCAACTTCCTATCGAAAACTGAATATCTTCCTGTAACTTGCTATCGGCTATTGCGTATTTTAACTAGCTACATAGTGTTTGAAAATGTATAGCTAGCTATTGTATTTTCAGCAACGGAAAAGATTTTTCAAATATTTAGTGTTGTAGTTTGTTTACCTTACAATTTTACATAGTTAATATTTTGAGTGTATCCAAGTTGACTGTATATACCTAACTATCTAAATATTTTGAGCATGTTAACTAGTACAGCATTTCCGTACCAACAATTTCTCCTTAACCTATCCCCAACCAACCTAATAATAACAATGGAAACGCAAGAAAAGTTGAAAAACTATATGTGCATTTTTCGTTATCAATTTACAAACATAGGAACCAATTTTAGCCACATTTTTTATTATAATGTTAAAATGGTCAACAAATTTTACGAACATGGGAGTTGATTTTAGCCACAATGTATGTTAAAATAGTCAACACATTTTACAAATATATAAGTTGGTATAACGTGCATTTTGATGACTAACAAAAATACTTAGCTATTTTCTCCCAGATTTTATGTCATGTTTACTCATCTCCGATATTTTAACATTTTGGGAAATCGTTCATACATTTTGCCATTCACATTTGTTTTATCTTTGGATTTTTTTCAATGGTGGGCAAAAGTATTGAAATGCTTTTAAAATATTTGACATAGAAATACCACAGCATAGCTACTATGTAGCTACCTACTTTTGTAAAGCATATTGAGAGTCCTTCTATAATTTAATATATTAAGTTTGTTTACAATTTTTCCAACAGTCATGAATGTTCCTTTTGAATATTTGAGTGTTTTGTTGCATATAATTTAATTTATTTTCCCATATCGTATATAGTTAGTAACTAAATCCTTTAGTGATGCGTATGAATTAGCTTACAGCGGGGTGGATATGGCGGACATTTTTTTTTCACATCATTGTTCATCATATTTTTGTGTTTTCATCATTGTTCAGCATTAGTTCTGATATTTATGTATTTATTGCATTTAGAGTATTAATTAGCCACAAGGTGATGAATATTACTGATCTATGTTACAACATTAACTAACTGCCGTAAACTTTCAATGCAATTCAAGCCTAATTATTCATCTCATAATCATTGTAGCTACATAGCCCTGGCAGCAAGGATTTATTCCTGGGATATTAAGGGAATATCCAAGGGAAGAAAGATTTATTCCTGGGATATTCCCTTTAAAGCCCAGGAATAATTTTCTGTTACCAGGGAGATCACTAGCTACTACCCATCACCCTGTGGATTACTGTTGTCCCTATTGATTGCAAGGTATGTTTGATGTGTAGCATCTAACCTTCTCTCCCTCACCTTTTAACCCTCTAGAACCCTCGCAATCCACTATGCCTGATGACTGTCGACTCAGTGTTGCCTGTTCAGGTAGGAACCTTTCAAAATATATCTACTTACATCTTATTTCTTACTTATCTTGAGATTTTAGTGTTGTCGATGGGGGCCTAGGAGTTGGTGTATGAATATAAAAAGAAATATAGGAATTAAAATACTTGAAACTTCATGTATATATTCAATAGACTTTAAATTACCTTATCATTGTAAAAATAACAATTAACTAGGGTAAATACCGAAATATCAGATGGATTCATATTGTCGAACATAGTTACATATAAGAAAAAATTAAAATATTTTACATTTTGATTCATTATTTTGAATTAGCTATATATTTTTTTTTCAAATATGAAGTGGTCTGATAACTCGAAACTCATTATTTTATTACTGCATGATTGTTTTCTACTTCTGGTGACATGGTTATTCATTAAAAAAATGTCAAAATTAAATTATTTCTCATACTGAAAATAAATTTTTCCCCAGATATCTCCTTCGAATCCGGTCTGTCAGATGATTACGCCATACCCCCCGATGCAAGAAGTGACAGATTGTCATGTGGTGGAAGTACCCTACCCCCTATGAGTACCAGGTAGCGTCTCCACCGGTGGTTACATTATTTTACCGTGCTTTGGATATTGCTCATCTATTTAGCTAAATATTGTGATTGCCATTATGGAGAATAGTCAGCGTGGGTAAGTTGCGAATTATCGGTCAGTTTCACATCTTCGTTCTTATAAGTAAAAACGATAAATTAATAATAATTATTTTAATTGTTATCCATGATAGCTACCTGCATGTATCATGGATCTACCAATTAAAATGAAAAATATATAGCTAATTATCATAATATTGTGTTTTCTTAATGACCGAAGATGTGAAACCAACCGATAATTTGTAACTCACCCTACATTTCAATCCTTTTCTAGAAACTTTGATATCCTATATTATACTTTACTCAACTAAATATAATGTTTTTACCCTCAGGAGCTCATGCATTGACCACCAGTTGACCTGCACGCTCTCTACCACCACTCCCCCACGTACTTCCTCCGCTGAACTTACTAATGTTGCCAACAGCACTCACTCACTGGCTAACACGATGTGAGACTGCTGTAGTAGATAATAACTTAGGTTGTGACAATATGCATTTAAATCATAGATCATGAGAATAACATAAACAAAACGAAATGATATGGTATCGAATACTATAAACCGCTGGTTTAGATCCATTAAATAGTATCTAATTCTATATGTTTATACTATTTTCAGGATCTATGTTTTTGAACGCATATTGTCACAACCCTAATAATAATTTAGCTCAATATTTAGAGTTATTGTAGCTATCTGATGACATTGTTTGAAATAGGTAGCTATAGGGTGTCCCACGAAAATGAAACGTCTATATAATGCTAATTTATTAAATTATTTAAATGTTCTTTATCTTTGTTTGATGCAGATTTTACATTTTCTGTGTAGCTATTAGGTATAGAACACAATTTTCTGCGTTAAATTGGAAAAAAGGAAAACTCTGTTCTAAAAAAAATGGCTCTTACTTTATATGGAACACCCTGTAGCTAGGTATAGTGAAAATATTTGGGTGCAGTCTAAATTAAAGGGCCGTACACACGTAAGGTTTTTTCAATCTCTCCTCCAGACTTTTTGCTAAGCTCCTCCTACTTTTTCCACTAGAATATAAGAAAAAAAACTATAGAATTATTATTTATTTCAATTGGTATCATTGATACCAACTAAATAAGGTCAAGAATCTGAATGACAAATATAAAGTAATAGCTACTGCTAATTAACTAATGAATATAAACGGTTCTAGTTAACTAACTCTTTACATCATTCCCACACAGGTGTGGAGGTAGTATGGCCAGTATGGGGGGTGGAATGACTTCCCCCAGACCTGACACATTGGAGAAAAGTGGATACCTCACCAAGTTAGGGGGGAAACTGAAGACTTGGAGGAAGCGTTACTTCGTCCTCAAGGATGGTACTTTATCCTACTGGAAGAGTCAGGTGCGTTATGTTACATTCATAGGATTTATTTGAAAGCATGAACATGTTAAATTTATTTATATGTAGGAGAGTTAAATGGTTTTAGTTGGTGCAACTTATTTGAACATTTAATATAGCTACCTATCATGTTTCCAAAAGTTAATATAGCTAAGGTATCATGTTTTCAATGCCATAGCTAGCTAATTATCATGTTTTCAAAATTCAATATAGCTATCATGTCTTCATTTTATAATATATATATTAACTATATTTAGCTACAATATATAATAGCTAGCTATATTATATTTTCAATATTAATTATATAAAATTTTCAGCAATTAATTATATTTTTCCCCACCAGTCTGACGTGACTCGTAACAAGGCTGCTGGAGAGATCATGCTCGACAGCAATGTTCGTGTGCTGCGTACTGACGGCTCTCAGACGTTTGAGGTTAACACCGGCAAGAAGACTTACTACCTTACTGCCGATAGCACCTTCACTGTGGAGGAGTGGGTTAGGACTTTGCAGGTGAGAAATAGGAGAGAAAAGAAAGAGAACTAAATAGCTACGGTGTTATCAACTATTAGAAACACCACCATTAAATATTTGAAAAATCTAAATTATACTAAAGAATACATTTTGGATGATAATAATTGGTAACAGTAGTAGGGTAAGTTACGAATTATCGGTGAGTTTCACTTTGTCGGTCATATGACCAAAACGGTGAATCTGACCGATAATTCGTAACTTACCCTTGTTGAAATCTAATAATGGAAATTATGGGACAATATAGCTAGTGGTGTTGAACTGATCTGAAAAGTTCGGAAAGGGTTTAGAGTTAGCTACAATAAAAATTTAATCAAAAAAAATTGAGCTGATAAATACGTAGCTAATCAATAATTTCAAATCAATCGTGTAATTAGAAACCATATAGCAAGCTATCCTTCTCTTCAATGAATTCTCCCCCCTTTAACTTTCTGTCCTTAAATTCAACCCCTTCCATCCCCAGAATGTGATCAGACGACAGGCCACCAGACTGCTCCTCTCCAGAGAAGATCAACCCCCCACTCTGCAGGGGTGGCTGACGAAGGTGAAGCACGGACACCCAAAGAGGTGTTGGTGTGTTCTGCTACAGAAAACATTCGTGTATTTCAAAACACCGAATGAACAGGTGAGAATTGACTACTATTGACCAGATGTGAAAGAGCTACTAAGTTATTTAAAAGTGACCTAGCTACAAGGTATTTTATTGTAGCTAATACTTATCCATATTTTATCTATATCTATCTTATCCCCCTCCCAGACCCCTCTGGGTCAGATTAACATGAGGGAGGCGCGGGTGGAGGAAGTAGAAAGGGTGTCGGACAGTGAAGGTGATGAGACCCCCAGTGATGAGTTTGGAGGGGGACAGGAGGACCTCACCATTGCCATCTTCCCTAACAACCAAGGGCCTACCTACCTCATCATGCCCACCAAACAGGACAAGGTTAGTGAACCTTATACTCGCTAGATAATTACCTACTATCTTTATAAAATATAGCTAACTGTTAATAAATATAAAACACCATTCTTAACACGTTGATCGCGATTGCTGATTCAGAATGGTTACTTTACTGTCGATAGGATTAAACATGTATTAGCTACATGAATTGCGGTTATACTTATAAATACACATATTTTTTATGATCTATATTCACTTTAGTTATTTACCTTGTCACAGTACACCATTCCTTAAAATTTCTAATATAAATGGATATAGCTACATCTAATTTAAGAAATCTATAAATTTTCGATGCGTGTAGCATATAGATGTGTGCATTTCGCCGGTTGAAAAAGTTCTCTGTGTACATATACGGTACACATAGCAGTCAGCGTGTTAAATTGCGTAGTAGCTAACCAGATATTTATGTATAATTCAAGTTCAATAATAAGCGAGTCAGGGGCTCGTGTCTGTTTCTCGATAAGATTATCAGTCTTTTTAAGGTCTAAGGCTAGTAGTAACCTGACAGATGTACGAGAACTGATGGGGATAAGGTTGAGATTTAGATTTAGCTCATTTAGTCTCAAAATGTTTAGTTTAGATTTAGATTCTTTCCATATTTATTCTCAAATTGTAATTAGGATTTTTCCTATAAACCTATTATTGCTCTTATTTATTGAGAACAGATATAGAAGATATAAGCCATGCAATATACTTCGTAAGATATTTCGAATCAGTATGTTCTTGTTAAATATAATGTACATCTACAGTAGTGTTAATTTGTGCTCCTTTCCCAGGACCAATGGCTGTACCACCTGACAGTTGTTTCTGGTGGCGGTAGTACCATTGGTACACAGTATGAACAACTGGTACATAAACTAATGGAGTTGGATGGGGACCCGAGTAAGTTAACTCTTTAATTAACGCTATTTAAATACACTTGAAAATATAACATTTTTTTGAAACAGCTTTTGAAACAGAAATTTTTATGAAATTTAGTTGTCAGATAACATGAATAGGAAATTTACAAAGTAAATAGTGCGTTTTTTCATAGCTATGAGTATCGTAGGTTACGAATTATCGGTCAGTTCCACATCTTCGGTCATAGCTATAAGAAAAAAATACATATGTATTTTACCATTTTAATTGTTTATAGCTATATCTCAATTAGCTACCGATTAAAATGGTTATTCATATTATTTTTCTCCTATGACCGAAAATGTGAAAAAGTGTCCGATAATTGGCAAGTTCCCTCCTCTCACACCCCCCCTCTTTGCAGACTGTGTTCTGTGGCGCCATCCTCTGCTCCTCCACACCAAAGATGCTCTGTCTTCACCACTCACCTCTCTGAACACCTCCGAGATACAGGCAGAGGCTATTAAGCTATTTAAGGTGAGGCTATTAAGCTATTTAAGGTGAGGCTATTAAGCTATTTAAGGTGAGGCTATTAAGCTATTTAAGGTGAGGCTATTAAGCTATTTAAGGTGAGGCTATTAAGCTATTTAAGGTGAGACTATTTAATAGTGGCTATGGCATGAGGGGAATATCATCAAACTATGCAGCCTTTTAGTAATGGGATAATTTGTAGCTATTAATTTTAACTGAACACCTTAAAATTGAATATATGATCTTTATATACAACAAAGAATATTTATATTAGCTAGCTACAAAAGTGAAATATTAACTTAATTAGGAAAACTATTCTTTGGAAGTTAAGCTACTTATTAAGTTATTTTCCATTGAATAAATAAACTCGATATTCAATTAATCATCTTGTAGCTTAGCTGCTATACTTCTGGAAGCTATTCATCTTTATTTTTTGAAAAATCAATTGACTGATTTAGGGCCCCCGCACACGAGCATTCCATCGCCGCAACGTCAAATGAACGCAGCCGCATCTAGATGCATAGAGAGTGACGTGCAGCATGTACCAGTCACACTATACCTAACTACAGCTTTTTAACATTAATTTAAAACAATTCAAGTTTTATTTAAAATAGGGATGGGACGATACCAAAAATTTTGCCGATACCGATACTGATACTTTACAAAATCAACCGATACCGATACTTGCCGATACCGATACTTCTCAACAAGTGCCGATACCGATACTTTGAAAAAAATGCCGATTCTTGCCGATACCGATACTTGCAGTTTTTTAAAGTTTATATTTATAAAACTCATTGATACTTGATGAGTTATTAAATATCAATTATTCTTGTAAGTTTAATGAAGTTCTAACTCAAAACTAACACAGTTATGCTCTTTAAATGTAGTATAACAAAGTGATTTACATATTTCACATTAATTAAAATACATAGATATTAAATAAATAACTTTTCTGTGTGATATCTTCTTTTGGTACTTGTAATAAATAGGTGCGAAAATAGTCAACAGTAGCTGAATAATTCTTATCTTGAATTTATAGTCAGACTCAAAAACCTATTGGTAGATTCCGTATATACTTTAATTTTTTTATTATTAATGTCATGCAAGTCATACTTATACTTAGAACTCTAGTAGGTAGATGGTCAATTATTAGAGCAGTACTTATAATGATTTTTTAAATTATTTATTTCATTTATGACTATAGAATAATAGAAATTTGATAAAAAAAAATTATCAAATGAATAAAATTTAAATAATCATAAAAGTATCGGCTAAGTATTGGCCGATACTTCTTTTCATTATATGCCGATACCGATACCATTGCCGATACTCCACAGAAATTCCGATACTTACCGATGCAGATACTTTGTCCCATCCCTAATTTAAAATAAGTCAAGTTTAAATTAAAATAAGTCAAGTTTAAATTAAAATATTCAAGTTTAATTTAAAATAAGTCAAGTTATATTTAAAATAAGTCAAGTTATATTTAAAATAAATCAAGTTATATTTAAAATAAATCAAGTTATATTTAAAATAAGTCAAGTTATATTTAAAATAAATCAAGTTATATTTAAAATAAATCAAGTTATATTTAAAATAAATCAAGTTATATTTAAAATAGATCAAGTTATATTTAAAATAGATCAAGTTATATTTAAAATAGATCAAGTTATATTTAAAATAGATCAAGTTTAATTTAAAAAAATGAAGTTTAATTTAAAATAAGTTTCTATTGGCCCTCGAAATCACACATAGGAAGCTCTGCACTAATATCATTATATTAGTAATGGGAGGGGATTGACCTAATTGATTTTCTCAAACATTTCGAAAAATTGCGGAATGTTATATTTTGATTGGCAATATTTATTTGTAGTCTTGTTATCATAAATTAATGGTAATCTTTTTATCATAAATTAATGATAAGCTAATTTTCTTTTCGCAAAACTCGAAAATATTGAACCAAATTGCCTGAAATTTGGTGAGACGATTGGTCCTTATCCAGGAACCATTTGATTAGATTTTGGGAAAGATCGGTTCTAAGGTCAAGGTCTGAAAAAGGTTGAAACGATTGAAGAGGCAGCGAAGGTACGCGCTCTATGAGTGCCCGTCCTTGTTCCTAATATTTTAGTTTAAGCTACAGTATTTTATCCTTATTGTTCCTTCTCTTTCAGTCCATGTCCCTGTACACCTCAGTGTTGTTGGACGCATCAGGCATAGACTACCACGTAGTGCTATGTCAGAATGCTCTGCAGCAGTGTCTCGACATGCCTGAGCTGCAGCCCGAGCTTTTCTGCGGACTGATAAAACAAACTAGCAAGCACCTGCAGGCCAAGGCCGGCGTGCAGGTAACCAAGACTTTGAACAAAATCAAGCACTCCCGAGTAAGTGTCCTCCCTTGCTACTACTAGTCTAGTGGTGCTAGTTACTAACCAACACTAACAGAGAGTTACTAGTTTTTAAAACCTTTATACTTCATAAAGCAGTTATTCAAGATCAAGAACAATGAAGGGTTAAACTCTGACTTGACACTAAAGAGCAGTACACACGTAGGGTTTTTTAAGTCTTTCTACCAGATTTTTTGCTAAGCTCCTCCTACTTTTTCCACGGGAATAAAAGAAAAAACGATATAATTATTATTTATTTCAGTTGGTATCCAAGATTCCTGCAGGTATCATGGATACCAACTAAAATAAATAATAGTTTTATAGGTTTTTCTTATATTCTCGTGGAAAAAGTAGGAGGAGCTTAGCAAAAAATCTGGTAGAAAGACTTAAAAAACCCTACGTGTGTACGGCCCTCAACAGTTTAACAATTGGGTTTAGCTAATAGCTACTTGTTTGTATGCTCTAACTTCTAATCATTGTAAACTGCAATAGCTAACTAACATCCTAAATTAGCTATAGCTATAATGTGATAGATTTTGTCTTCTACCTCTTCAATTATCCATTCACAATTATCATAACATAATTCTCTCATTCGTATCTGAAATGTGTTGGTTGGTGAACTCAAATGCATCGGCTTTTTATTTGGTGCAAAAATAATGTCCGGTTGAAAGTATTCATTTCTTTAAATTTTAGGACATTACTTTCGACCAAAGTTAGTGCGGCTGCAAGTAATGTCCGGCTGCAAGATTCAAACCAGTTAATTTTCGGACATTATTTCTGTTCCATTTCCGTACGTAATTTCATGATAGCTACTGTCCGTTGCCATCAATCAGCTAAGTTATTAACGTGTTTTCTTTCTGGTTTTTCATCTCTGACTTTTCAGTGTAAAGGGCTAACGATTGCACAGAATAATTTACTGTAGAACTATTTATAAGATATACGTGAAAATTCATCCAAGTAGCTACTGAAAGCAGATTTAATGTGGCTAATGTAACTCTTGAATTAAATAAATAATAAATGGTGTTTTCAAGGTAGCGAACTAACGACACTCTGAACATTTGAAAGTATTTTAATAAACAGATAGCTACTTACGAAATATTTGTCATTACCAGACTAAACCATTTAATTATCTATGCAATTTTCCCTCTTACCTTTTCCTAATCTCAATTGGCACAACTCCATTGTTAAATTTCATCCCTTTGTTATATTTCACTCCATTGTTAAATTTCACTCCATTGTTAAATTTACCCCTTAGCTATTCATTGTTAAATTTCACTCCATTGCTAAATTTACCCCCACATTCATTGATAAATTTACCCCATAGCTAATCATTGTTAATTTTACCCCACATTCATTGTTAAATTTACCCCCAAATCATTATTAAATTTAAACAGTTCAAACTTTTTTCTCGGTGTTCTTCACTTCATTTACATTAAAGCATGTTTTTTATCTTATGTGTGTCAAGAATTCTCAATGATTTAGTAATGTTTTCATATTAATTTTATCTTTAAAACTGGTGTTTAAACTTTTAAAGATATTATTTGTAATATTGAGTTATATGTAGCTATATATACGCTATTATCACTACTGATATATGTGATATAAATGTTCCTAAGCGTTCTTTAAATATTTAGATTTTAGATTCCTTTTCGAAATCTGTTCACAGTGTTTTCAATTAATTTATCCTCTATTGCACGTTAATATGATAGTCACTCGTTGTTTTTCAATACATTTATCTTTTATTGCTTTAATAAATCCAAACCACAGAAAGTTAAATGAAAATAGTAGCACTATCCTAAAATAGTTCCTTATTAACATAAAATTTTAAACTAAATAAACTAGAGATGACAGTATAATGAAGATACCATACTACAGACTAAACTCTACCCTGAATTAGGTAGTTAAATCATGGAAAGATATTCTTTTTTCAAACAATAACAATTCATGAGCTCATTTCCTTCTTTGCAGAACCTCCTTCTCTGTGCCACCCAAAGTCTCTTTCTGTGCGACTCTTCTGGGGCACAGAAAGCCTCCCCCACTCTGGGTAATGCTCAGCAGATGCCTGCGGACCCCAAAATCAACCCCCCCAGCTTCACATTCCTGCAGGGATGGCAGTTCCTAGCCTTAGCCGTGTCCCTTTTCGTTCCTAAAAACAGCAAACTGTTGTGGTACTTGAAACTGCATCTACAGAGAAACGTAGACCCTAAGTGAGTCGCACTAGATGTAGAGTTTTAATGCTTCATTGCAGTGCATTAGTGATTATTATTCTCTTTATTTTACTGCCATTGTGGTAAATAAAAGATCTTTATTCATATTGAAATTAAGTGGGTTACTTAGTGTCCACCCCGCCCCAAAGAGTTAATTAATGCTTCTTTGGGGGTCATTATTGATAGTTTTAATTCATTATCCTTTAGGTAGCCTAGTCAGAAAGACTCCTTAGTATTATCGAAGGCTTCTTTATTAGTAATCATTTCATTTTACTGTCACTGTGATTAATAAATTTTTTTTGTAATAATATGGAAAGTCAGGAAATGTTGTAGTTCTCTAAGAATGCATTTTTAAAGATATTTTAACAAAATATGGAATATAGACCTTTCATATTTCATGGCTTCCCATTCAATGTTTCTTACTATCTACTATTACTACTCAGAACTGAGCAGGGCAAGTACGCTGCCTACTGCCAGAGAAGTCTCAACAGGACTCTAGAGTTAGGCGGTAGAGAGGCCAAACCATCTAGAATGGAAGTCCTGTCCATCCTGCTCAAGAACCCCTTCCAACACAGTCTTCCTCACGCCATTCCTGTGCACTTCTTAAACGGCACCTACCAGGTAAGTAAATAATAACTTTAAAATATTAAATAATGATGAGTAACACATCAGGTAGCTAAAGAACTTAGTTAGTTGCATTGAACTTGAACAAAGACTTCCATAACGGTAGTGCAAAGTTGCTAGCTGTAGTTAATAATATTAGCTACATTCTGACAGCGAATCTAGATCATGTGGATGATCATTTATAAAAGGATTTCTAATTTCACTAGAACATTATAGCTACATAAGGAAAAGTGACTATAAGTTACCTTATACAACTGATGGCTATATATGATAGCTATAAATGCTCCTAGGTGTTCCTTAAATATTTGGATTTTTAGTTGTATAAGGTGACTTGCTTAACCACGTCGCTGAAGCACCATGAATTCTGGATGCAACTAATAATGATAATATAAGGTGACTGATATTTGAAAGATAAGTTTGGGGTAAATTCTCAAGATATTAGTTAATATTAAATAGCTAGCTATTAGGTTACTACATTACATTATCTATTCAACTTGTTATAATGTTAGTAGAATGAAATGAAGAATGTATTTTACCGGCAACATTAACTAGATGTTTGGTATTGATTTTGTTAGCTACTAGGTAGCTATAGTTATGCATAATGAATTAGAATATTATATATATTTTGGTCAATTATTCTTGGAAGTAACCTACAGAAAGCCCTCAACCATGTAGTAACTAGCTTTATTTTGTCTTCAGGTGGTTGGTTTTGATGGATCCACAACCATAGAGGAGTTTATGAGTTCCCTCAACCACGAGATTGGTTGCAGAGACTCCCACAGTAGTGGATTCGCTCTTTTCAGTGACGATCCCATTGAGAAGGACCTGGAGCACTGTCTCAACAATAGTGCTAAGGTAATGACAAATACATACAACTGATAAATATTCATTTGCTGAGAATACTCCACGGAGCACCTACCTTTTTCATAGTTATTAATTGATATAAAGATGTAGTTGCATATTTTTTCTTGTTTGATTTTTAATATCGCAGGCAAGATGGATTTGTTCGTGGGATATTAAGGTTATATCCCAGGAATAAATCCTTATTGCTTGGGAATAAATATCCCAGGAATAAATCTTTCTTGTCTAGATTTTTCATGTTTAAAGCTAGTCATCAGCAAAAATTATAGCTTGTTACTTCGGTAGCTAGCTAAAATGTATAAATAATACTTATTTCTCATGCATTTCTGAAGGATAAGTTATATCCAATTCCTATCACACTAATAACATCCTTCTCCTCAGCTTTGTGATGTTATATCAAAGTGGGAAACAGCTCTGAGGGAAAAAGGATCTGGAAAATTCGAGAACACCAAAGTTATCAGACTTCTTTTCAAGTAAGTTATTCATGTTGTACAGTGATGAATACAGGAGCTAGAGTTACCTTAAGTAAATTCCTAGTTCACGTTACTAATTGATATAGAGACGTGAACTAGGAAGGGGTATTTGGATCTGTTCCTAGTTCACGTTCCTAATTGATATAGAGACGTGAACTAGGAAGGGGTATTTGAATATGTTCCTAGTTCACGTTCCTAATTGATATAGAGACGTGAACTAGGAAGGGGTATTTGAATATGTTCCTAGTTCACGTTCCTAATTGATATAGAGACGTGAACTAGGAAGGGGTATTTGAATATGTTCCTAGTTCACGTTCCTAATTGATATAGAGACGTGAACTAGGAAGGGGCATTTGAATATGTTCCTAGTTCACGTTCCTAATTGATATAGAGACGTGAACTAGGAAGGGGTATTTGAATATGTTCCTAGTTCACGTTCCTAATTGATATAGAGACGTGAACTAGGAAGGGGTATTTGAATATGTTCCTAGTTCACATTCCTAATTGATATAGAGACGTGAACTAGGAAGGGGTATTTGAATATGTTCCTAGTTCACGTTCCTAATTGATATAGAGACGTGAACTAGGAAGGGGTATTTGAATATGTTCCTAGTTCACGTTCCTAATTGATATAGAGACGTGAACTAGGAAGGGGTATTTGAATATGTTCCTAGTTCACGTTCCTAATTGATATAGAGACGTGAACTAGGAAGGGGTATTTGAATATGTTCCTAGTTCACGTTCCTAATTGATATAGAGACGTGAACTAGGAAGGGGTATTTGAATATGTTCCTAGTTCACGTTCCTAATTGATATAGAGACGTGAACTAGGAAGGGGTATTTGAATATGTTCCTAGTTCACGTTCCTAATTGATATAGAGACGTGAACTAGGAAGGGGTATTTGAATATGTTCCTAGTTCACGTTCCTAATTGATATAGAGACGTGAACTAGGAAGGGGTATTTGAATATGTTCCTAGTTCACGTTCCTAATTGATATAGAGACGTGAACTAGGAAGGGGTATTTGAATATGTTCCTAGTTCACATTCCTAATTGATATAGAGACGTGAACTAGGAAGGGGTATTTGAATATGTTCCTAGTTCACGTTCCTAATTGATATAGAGACGTGAACTAGGAAGGGGTATTTGAATATGTTCCTAGTTCACGTTCCTAATTGATATAGAGACGTGAACTAGGAAGGGGTATTTGAATATGTTCCTAGTTCACGTTCCTAATTGATATAGAGACGTGAACTAGGAAGGGGTATTTGAATATGTTCCTAGTTCACGTTCCTAATTGATATAGAGACGTGAACTAGGAAGGGGTATTTGAATATGTTCCTAGTTCACGTTCCTAATTGATATAGAGACGTGAACTAGGAAGGGGTATTTGAATATGTTCCTAGTTCACGTTCCTAATTGATATAGAGACGTGAACTAGGAAGGGGTATTTGAATATGTTCCTAGTTCACATTCCTAATTGATATAGAGACGTGAACTAGGAAGGGGTATTTGAATATGTTCCTAGTTCACGTTCCTAATTGATATAGAGACGTGAACTAGGAAGGGGTATTTGAATATGTTCCTAGTTCACGTTCCTAATTGATATAGAGACGTGAACTAGGAAGGGGTATTTGAATATGTTCCTAGTTCACGTTCCTAATTGATATAGAGACGTGAACTAGGAAGGGGTATTTGAATATGTTCCTAGTTCACGTTCCTAATTGATATAGAGACGTGAACTAGGAAGGGGTATTTGAATATGTTCCTAGTTCACATTCCTAATTGATATAGAGACGTGAACTAGGAAGGGGTATTTGAATATGTTCCTAGTTCACGTTCCTAATTGATATAGAGACGTGAACTAGGAAGGAGGTATTTGGATCTGTTCCTAGTTCACGTCACAAAATGTAATTGGGACGTGAACTAGGAATTTAGCTTACCCAATTATAAACAGTGTAAACTTTTATAGATTGAGAATAGATTACTGGTTTATTTTATCTGCTTGCTACTCCTCTGTTATTTCATTTGTTAAGATTGGTCTTCATAGTTTAGAGCGAATTGTAGTTTCATCTCAAACCCGTAATGATCATTTAGGCGAAATTTCAATTCATTGAAATGATCCACATTTTCATCATATAAGAAATAATGTAGCTAGCTAAAATAAAATTTGAAGAATAGTTATTATATAATATAGCTATATACCTATAATTTTTCTTATATGAAAGTGAAGGTTTCAATTTTCGTATTAATATTGTCTATATTAGTTTTGTTTATAGTGACCCATTATTTTTTTATACTATCAAATTTAGAAGACGGGTCCTCGTTTCACTCTTTGACAAATGAATTGAAATTATTTTCTACTAGGTTGGGGTTTTTATAATCATATGATTAATAATTTTACCTTGGATAATCAATGATGGATTCAATCAAAACGAATCGAAGCTATTTCGCACTAAATGATAGATGGTCGCACTAAATGGTAGCTATATGGTCGCACTAACTGTACATCACATTTCACACCCAGGTCCCGGTTGTACTGGCGCAGTAGCAGTAAGCACGAGAGTGACAAGGAGAAACTGCTCCTCTGTTACCAAAGTATAGAGCAGATACAGCAGGGACGGTTCCCTCTCACTAAGGACTTGGCTATGGAACTTACTGCTCTCATGGCACAGATTGACATGGCGGAGGTAAGAGGATTCATTGGAATGGTTTGAAGATAATTTCTATACAATGAGTTTCATTTTCATTCTGTATTTTTGTTTCTAATGAGAATTTTTTATTTGACGAAATTTCACTAGTTTTTTTTTTTTGATTAAATTTATGTTTTGAGAAATTTTTTATAAGGATATCCCGTTTCCATTATCATTTTGTTCCATGATATATCTATTAATTATCAGCATAATAGCTAGCTACTTGAAATGTTTTTATATAGTGCTCTCTCAATGATTATGCAATTTCAAGTGTTTCGTAGCTACTCACATCTGCCAACTGTAAATTATTCAAAAATGACACCACCTAATTTGTGAATTAACATTAACTGTAGCTAATGATTTTCTTATTTCCCAATAAATAACATAAATAACTAATTAATGTTCACAGGTTAACAGTGAGAGATCGCGTGGTTCAGGTTCCTGCGGACCCTCAGCTTCCCACATCATGACTGCCTATACTAAGTTTTACCCACCACGATTCCAAGAGGGAAAACCAGACCAGTGAGTGGAAAATGTTACTTGTTAATAATGGATGGAAGTGATTAGCTACTCTAATTTGTTATATTCCTAACTTTCCCTCATTTGTAAACTCTTAACTTTTACAATTTGTTTTCTTTCAATGTTTTTCCTATTATCTCTTACTTTACCTTATTCCCTTTTCTTCAATGTGTTAACACTTCCTTTTTATCTCTTCTCTCTTTTGCAATCTATCTCCATTCCTCTCTCTCCAATCTCTCACCAGTCACCCTCTTTCTCACCACTCCTTTCTTTCACCATTCTTCTCTCTCCTTTTTTCTCTCTCTTACCACTCTCCCTCTCTCCCATCAGGTCAGTACTGGACTGTCTACAGGAGAAGTGGATAGGTTTGAGAGGCAGGTCTCAGGCAGAGTGCGTCAGAATCTGCCTCACCTGCCTCAGAAAATGGCCCTACTTCGGTGCTGCCCTTTTCCCCGCGGCAATGCCCGCCCTGCCCCCCATATCCTCTGGGGTCACCCCCATTGGTGCGGCAGACAGCGGCTCATCCACCCCCATGTGGGTTGCTGTCAGTGAAGATGCCATTAGTCTCCTGGAACACTCTAATATGAATCCTATTGCACGGTGAGACTGTCATTGTTAATTAACTTGATTTTTAATGTTTTTTTATTTAAACTAGAGGTTACTATTAGCTACTTCAAATACGATACAATCAATTATTTCAATTAGGTAGAGTAGCTCTTAATTCCTGATTAATATCACAAGGTAATTAACTATTTCAATTAATTAGAGTAGCTAGCTAAGTGGTATTAGGAATTTTCGCCGCAAGAAAATTCGCCGTAAGGAATTTTTTCCAAAAGAATTTTTTACCCTTCGGCTCAAGAACCCCAATCAATTAAAGTGATCACCACTATAATTGCTAGGGTCCTTTTCCAACCCCTGTTACCAAGGATACTTATAATAGAGTAACATTTAATGTTGTTGTTGTTAGCATAAATATTCCACTTCATTCAAAATTTAGGTAGCTAATTTCTGTCTAATTTCACATTCGGCTTTGGGACAGTAATGGGTATTTATAGTCAGAATTATTTTTTGATTGTAATATTTTATCACAAACTTACAACACTATTTATTTTAATAACGTGTCTCTTTACAGCTATACCTACAACTCCGTGGTGACATTCGGTGGCTGTCAGGAAGATTTCATGCTGGTGGTTCACACTAGAGAAGAGGAACAGGGAATAACGGGCACACACAAACTACTGCTGTCAATGACTAAGCCTAAGGTAAGCAGTGACTGAGCCTAAGCTGTGAGTCTGTGACTGAGCCTAATGTAAGCAGTGACTGAGCCTAAGTTGTGAGTCTGTGACTGAGCCTAAGTTGTGAGTCTGTGACTGAGCCTAATGTAAGCAGTGACTGAGCCTAAGTTGTGAGTCTGTGACTGAGCCTAAGTTGTGAGTCTGTGACTGAGCCTAATGTAAGCTGTGACTGAGCCTAAGTTGTGACTAAGTTTGCCATGTGTCTGAAGCATTATGAATATTGGATACTAGCTCAAGTTATAGTTTCAATTAGCTAATTAAAATTGTAATTGATTCTATGTTCAAAAAAGGTTCTATTTCAATTTGCCCAACATCAATGCTAACTCTCTTTTCAGATCCTAGAACTGACGCTACTGATAGCAGACTACATGAATGCACTGGGTCGAACACTGCCTCCTGGGACTCCACAACCACCTGGTAGCCTCACCCGTCACGGATCCAGAAGGTGGGTCCACTGGGGCACTAACTTACCCTCTAGGGGGCCCATCTCGCCCCACACCGCTGTCCCCAGAAGGTTTTCCTTGCAGCAATAGCCCTTAGAGTCGCGAGAGCTTGGCGCTAGCTCCACTTCTTCAGTAGTATTCTCTCTCTTCAAATCTTGTCTGGGACTCTGAATTAATTAAATCTATCTTCCCCTCGCTCTCTGCTGCTGAACGGTTCACGCGAACTGTTGTAAATTGGCCCGATTTCTTGAGTAGCGTCAGCTTTACTCACGCTGTTCGTTTAGTTTCACAATTTTGAATGCCACGTTTCTTAAAACTGTTAGCTATCTAGATCTTTGAAGCTCCCCCCAATCCCCATTTCGATCCCCCGATAGCTACTTCAAGACTAAAATCCCCCATCCCCCGTTCAATAATCTAATATAATGATTGTGTAGCTACGTTAGATTTTATACATTTATACTGCATCAATATTTTGTCCATGAAATATATACTATGCATGCCTTTTGTCAAATTTGTATTTTTCCAATACTAGTTAGTTACATTATTTTGTTGCATAATGAATATTATATAATCCATTTAAAACATATTTTTTCTAGAGTAAATTTGATCATATAACTATATATAATAATCAATTTTTGTCTTTCCTTAAAGTACTTGCATCTTCTCAAGTTGAATTTCCCTCCCACAACGTTGGTTTTCTTTTTTCTATTTGTGTTTTCTGACAATTTATCTGATGTTCATTAGGTCAACACGAGCACAGGCGCCGCCAGACCTCCTAAAAATGACTTGTGAAGTGGAGAACAACCGCAAGAAGAGTAGAAATGTGGTCAGTGACGCCACGTCCTCCTCTAACGTCTGACACGGACAGACACTAGTCTCTAACAACTTCAACACAGCATCTGGTAATAGTTTGGCAGCACCTAGTAACGCCCTCTATGGCGGTGGTTTGTATCACACCTCCTCCATGAATGCCATACCCGTTGCAACCACTACCCCCTTCAACACCACGGAGTCGTTCTTCAATAAAGGTTCTCTTGTGCACCAAACCTCCGCCCCTCTACCCCCCCAAATCTCCATCCTCTCCCATAACAGTAAGTACTGTGATGAAGACAGGCCTTTTCAAAGAACCCCCTTAACACCCCCACTTTACCACAAACCCCCCATACCATATAAATCCCCCCTCACTCCCCCACTAGCTCCAAAATGTAACGGTACCTCCCGGTCTCCTAACCTGTCGGGTAAGACGGGTTACACCACCCGTGCCGCCGCAGTCAAGTTCATGCATGGCCCAACTTCTACTTTATAGGGACACGCCAAATTATGGAGTAAATAAAAATAACGCCGCATTCTGATGATTCTAAAGAGCCGTACACACGCACTGTCTTTAAAGTCTTTCAACCAGACTTTTTGATAAGCTCCTCCTACTTTTTCCACGAGATTTTTGAATCGTATGAAAAAAACTCTTGGAAAAAGTAGGGGGAACTTAGCAAAAAGTCTGGTTGAAAGACTTTAAAAAAACCTGCGTGTGTACGGCCCTTTACGTCACACTGTGAATACAGACCGCTGATTCGTTGAAACTAAGTGTATTGTTATATCCCTTTGACCCTAAATTAAAACTTTTTAAATTCTCAGCTGATTTATGTTCGCTCAGGGTAAAATTTGATTTTAGTTTTTAAGGAAAGATTTTGATGCAATAGAGACTTCTTAGGACTATTTAATTTACCTCTACACATTTACTGTGCCTGTTGTTGATATAAAGAGTGGTGGTTGTCACCTTGTATAGTTATGCTAAATAGAAAGGAGTATTTAAAAGCGAAAACTATGCTTCAGAAATTTGACTGCCAAATTCACTTTAGGGCATTCAATCTTAAATTATTTAGTCTTAAGTTACGTGTAATAATTGGCTGAATTAGCAGGTCAAGAAGAGAGAAATTGTATATATTTATTTGACGTAATCAATGGTAGGTTCGCGAAAGAAATTAGGTCCAGAAATTTTGATTATTTTACCAAAAAATAGTTAGATGCTGATAAAGAGTCTCTGTAATAGCTGTTATAAATTGAAGGCTGAAAGTGAATAGTATGCTATCTGAACACTATTAATTTATGATGGTTAGCATGTTATTAATTTTTACCCATTAATTTTAGTTACCCATCACTGTAAGTATTAACTATTAAGATAATTATTATGATTTTTAGCCATATTTAAAATTGCCCAAATGATAAAACTTGACAGTTTGCTGTAACTCATTTTAAAGATCATTCTGTTTTGTCTTGATTTAAATAATTGTTTAACACTATAGAAAGCATCAAGTTATAACCTTTACTAGTCAAAGTACTGAGAGATGTTAGTAGCTACCATTATTGTCTAGTCCACTCATGAATAGAAAAGCAATACATAAAAATTCATCGACTTTCAATAATATTAAGGTTTCATCAGATTAATAACATTACTCATTTTTTTATACATTTTTATCGTTGTTTCATATAACTTGAAAAATACTATTAAGTGGTCTAATTTTATTATATGTGATGTAGTGAATTTGTTTAAATTCGTCTTATTTTGTCCTGTCGTATTTATCGTTTGGTAATCAGTTCTGTACTTTGATTTCGAGAAAAATATACCAAGTGATCTGAAATTAATGACCATTTTAGGATAACTTTTTGAAGAAGTTACCCTGAAATAGTACAATTTTAGGGTAACTTTTGAAGAGTTACCCTAAAACCTTCCCCATATGAGAACATTCACAATAAAGTTACTTGAATCGTACCCATATAGGGTAACTTTCACACCAAAGTTACCCTATATTTACTGTTGATCTCAATATAGTCAATATAGTATATTTTGGAAGAAATTAAAATTTATTTTAATGATGTAAAGTTGAGTACTTTTTATTTCAAATTTTATTCAATATTCTTACTTTTGAAATAAAATGTTAGACAAAATTTAAAATCATTTTAATTTTTGTAGTTTATTCCATTTTAAACCAAATTATTATTTTAAATTTCTACTAACATGAATTATTTTACTCCACATTCACAATACTCTAGTTCTTTCAAACTAATATAGTAAATAAACCAAAAAGTGTTTAGTTTTGAATTTAGGTCATTTTTTATTGCTCTCATAACTAATTTTTTATTATTATTTTATTACTGGAACAAGGAAATAATGATTTAACTTTACGGTTAATTATTTCATAGCTACTCCTTTCTTCTCCAATATGAAAAAATGTATACTGTACGACAATAGAAAACTGATATACAATAACTATACAATTTACCAATAAATGCTAATACCATTCTTCTCAAAATAACATTAATTGGTGTCAAATGAATATTGTAGATTATTACTAATATCATTTTAAAATTAATTAGCTCTAAAATTGGTTACCATGTTTTAGTTCCTATTTTATAATACCCTTTTTTGGCGAAAGATATTTTAGGGGAAATAATTAAACAGCGGATGACAAGTTACGAATTATCGGTCAGTACTACATCTTCGGTCATATAAGAAAAAACGATATAAAAATTATTATTATTACACATTGCTATCTAATAATACTGACCGATAATTCGTAACTTACCCTAATTTCAATAGGTTAATATTTAAAAAAATTAATTTGCTTCTGGTAATTAATACTTTAAATGATATTTGTAAATATTATTCCTAGGAAATAGTGACTTAATATTTAGCTTAGATAATGCATCCTAATATTAAAACTAAAGCTGTGTGTAGATAGAGACGAAAATTATAATGTTTTATAATAGCCTTTTGGCATCTGTAATTATTAATACTAATAAAAACATTTCAGTATAGCACCTTTTTATTTTCATATTAAAGAATCGAGTACATTTTCTGCTAGCGAATATGGCAGAGTGATGGAATGGAATATAATTTATTATTATTCTCAAATAGACATTTAAACACAATAAAATGTCTGATCAACATGTAATTTTGTGATCATATCTTTTTATATTTACAAAGATTGACAATTTAATTGATATTATTGATAACTAGGGTCGTGACAATATTCTCTTTGCAATATGCTTTATATTCTCTAGAAAAATATGTTTCATATTCTTTCAATTCTTAATTCATAAAAGTGCTTTAATTCGATTGATAAACCTGATGAGGGATATTAGCAGGCCCTTTATATCACGATTGGATGCTAATCTCATGTTTCGGTCCAATGGAAATATTTGAAGAGATTAAATAAGTCGTATTAACTTGAATCGTGTGATATGGATACAATGCGTACATAGTCTGACAAAGTTCAGTCACAGTAATATTAGGTTAATAAAATGAGTAAATTTTAAAGGTTATTCGTTACATTGAACTAAGAAAAAATTTAACAGTTGTTTGGATAAAATAGGATTATGAGTAGGGATGTGACAATATGCATAATTTTTGACGCGATATGCAAAAAGTCAATGTGCATATATGCTGAACCAAAATGCATATTGGAAATATGCATATTATATGCCAGAAATTATTCAATATAGTGTGCATATTACATGCCCAAAGTCAATTACGGAATTTAAAATGAAGTTAATGTGAATATAGTTATGTTTTGAATGTAATTGTACTTTGGAGGTTTGAATGGAACTTACAATAAATCGAAGGTGTAATCTGAAGTTTTTATTTTTTACTGCGAAATGTTTAACGTTAGAAAACAAAATATAACAAAGCTGTTTCAAATTTAGTCTTTTTTAATAGTTAGTCAATTTCAAATATGCACATTCAATTTCGAACAGTGGAATTGGACTTTATTGTTAAGTGGTATTTCAGGTTTCCAACAGTGAATCTCTTTCTATTATCTGCTAATGTAGTTCTGTACTGGGAAAGAACCCGTTGTTCTACTTCACAAGAAAGAAGAGGAGTAAATGTTTCCTTCAGCCAAATATAGTCTTCTAAAGTTCTAAACTATCCAACATTCAAATATATCACATTCCGTTCATTACTTTAGTCATGACTTGAAAATCATAAATCATCTTGTTAGACCAAAGGTTCCCTTTAAACTTAAAGGATCCCCAGCTATAAGGAGCGACACTAAGTTAATAAATGAAAAATTTAAACCGTTTCGTGTTTAATTACTTAAATAAATTATATACATATATACTTGCTATAAGTTTTGATATTTTTTGAGTAGTACAACTCTCTAAAATAATTGTACCTATCCATTTATTTATCAATAACTACTAGTATTTACTAAATACCAAGTGTCATATTATTTATTAATACATTTGTAGTTTCAATATTCCACCTACAAACTTTTTAAATTTGAAAAATTATTTAGATGAAATTTACTTGGGTCCACAGTTAAAATCGTTTTCTATGCAGGGGCCAGAAGAAAACGGCATAGATTAGACATTTACATGTTAAAAATTATGAGAATATATTCTTTATTATTGATTTATGTAACTTATCAATATTGAGCACTGAAAAGATTTAGACAACTTCACGTTAACCTTCCTTCGGCTTGTATGTTCCAATAAGTTTGGCATGTCTTCGTGGGCAACGGTCTTCTAAATTACCTACATTCTTGTTATCTATTATTTATTTCTTAGTTGTACAGTAGAACTCCTATCTAGTGAATGAGTTTGATGTTTGCTGAATAGTGAACAAATTTTCTTTAGTCTGCGAAGAATTGCTATCAGGTTTAGAAAACTAAAGGCCAGTTTATGGCAGACTAAAGAAAATTTGTTCACTATTCAGGCTACATTCTAAATAATTCCCTACCCGGAGCAAACAGTAAAATTCATTGTTTAGTCCACTTTTTTCACGCCTGTTCCTGCTGATGATTCGAAATCTTAAAAAATATAAATTGAACGTTTAGATTTTAATTCCCACTTGGAAATGCATTGACATTCCATTGAGTACATATAATTCTTATCAATTAAAAACATCTTTGTGAAGAATCAGAAAGAATTTGGAATTCGACGTCTTCCAAACTTCTTTTTTATTAATGGGAGGAAGAGTTAAATGTAATATTAACGACAATATACAGTTAAATATTTCCACTGGAAAACACAGAAAGGTATTGATAAAGTCTGACTCTTTATTCTATCCACCTAAGCTGAATTATAATCCAAACACTTTGGTTTGTTCATCTCAGGTTCTAATTTTACCCGATCAAGAAATTCTAGCGTGGACGGACAAACAGCAAGGACGTAACCAGCAGTGTGAATTCTAAAAGGTAAATAATTAAACTTTGTGTTAGATTTATAACAGAATTACAGAAATTTAATTATTGATAGGTTAATTAGTTTTAATGGATTTTAAATCCTCTTTAATTGATTTACAGGTTATATTTTATTGAAAAAAACGTAACATAATTTTATTTGTAGAACCACGTGATAATTAGGCCTAGATCCAATATGGAGTGAAACGTTCGTTGTTCTAGTACACATGTTACAATCAGTGACTTTATGGAAATTTTTTTAATATTTTGTGCAATAAATACTATTAAAATATCACTATCGTTTATTGAATTATGAACAAACTAGATTATGTGCACTCGGTAGAGCGCATACCTTCGCCTCCGATTTGACCCGTTCTCTCCCAAAATTCGAGAAATTGCTAACTGGATAATAACCAATCGTCCCACTAAGTTTCATGCAAAATGGTACAATACTTTTTGAGTTATCAAGTTATAAATGTCCTTGACCTTTGACCAGATCGCTTCCAAAATTCTACCAGATCGTTCCTGGACATTGACCAATCGTCCCATCAAATTTCAGACAATTTGGTTAAATACTTTTTGAGTTATTGAGTTACAAATGGCCTTGACCTTGATCTTTAACCTTTGACACGATCGCTCCCAAAATCTAAGAAAATGGTTTCTGTTAATTGACCAGTCGTTCCACTAAGTTTCATGCAATATGGTGCAATACTTTTTGAGTTATAAATGACCATGACCTTGACCTTTGACCGGGTCGCTCCCAAAGTTCTAGCAGAAGGTCACTGGACATGGACCAATCGTTTCACCAAATTTCAGACAATTTGGTTGAACAGTTTTTCAGTTAAGCGAATAACAAGATGATAAATATATAAATAAATAAATAAATTCCGATGAAAATATGACCTTCCCGCATTCTGTGAAGGCAATTATTGATATTCATTTCTTTTGAGTTTGAAATAAAAATACCATTTTGTAAAATAACGGATTTTTTTTTTATATATCAGATATTATGAAGACTGAAAAAAATTAATTGAAGTAATATTCAACTATGTATCATACATGGAATTTAGATTTGAAACATGTTACATTTTTTTGGAGCCTATTTTCAGTCTCCATAATGGATACATAAAATGCTAATCAAAAAAGTGAATGCATCGAGAATATTTTGAGGTTTATTAATATATAATTTTGAATTCCATTTTTCGTGGTACAGTTTCCTGTGTGTTTAGGAAAACTCATTTCTCATCATTGTGGAGGGGGGGGGGGGTTAAGTTGCCATTGATTACTTAAAGGAAATAAATGACCTCAAGTGAAATATTCAATATTGAATGAATCATAACAACTTAGCGGTTGTTCGAAACAAACTTCGCACAATCTTTTCTCTAGACCCAAAACGTATACAGTAGTTTATTGATAATAAAATGTAATTAGTCGCATTGACTGGAAAAATGAAAAATACAATATAAATCACTTTTATTTTAATTGGTATCATAGATACCAATTAAAATGAAAGTTAAATGATGGTTATTATATACTATATAGTATAGATTGTTACGTGTACGAAAATAAAGAACCATGCAATAACACAGTACTTGGCACGATTTGAATTTTTGAACTAATTGCTTTTAATAACCTCATCTGAATAATATAATGGATGTTTATTGTAGTTACCGTGAAATAATCACTACACTAAATTGTTTCCATTTCTATGTCTACGACTGGTTATAACATCGAGATATACCTTGCAATTATTACAGTAGAACTCCTCTATAATGAACTGCTGTATAGTGAACCATCCTACATAATAGAACCCTGTATAGTGAGCTACCACGTATAGTGAACATGTTTTCTTTAGTGTGCCATAAAATAGCCATTATAGTTTTCTATATATTTCTAACAAGTAAGCTAGTAACTAGTTCTAGTTTATTTATTAGAAATTTTGTACCGTATGTAAGAACAGCCTGTATAATGATGTTCTTTATTTTTTATTACAGAACATGAATCTTTAAAAAAATTAAAATGAATTCAAATATTAAAAGAAGAAATGCTTTAAAATTACATGAAAAGCGAGATTTAATTAAAAACTAGAAAATTATGTTAATTTTGAACAACTTTCGCAAAAGTATGGCTTCTACTAAACTATAATTTGAGCCTGTCTCATCATCAACCCCCTTGTATAATTTGAGTAAAAGGGAAATACTTGAATTTTAAAGACTATTGTTAATATATTTTGTGTAGTGTCCATAAAATAGACTTTGGTTTTCTATGCATCTCTTGACACGTATAATGAACTAACCCTCTACAGTGAACTAGTCGTATTTCACTATAGAGAAGTTCTACTGTCCTCTCTTATAAAAGCGGTGAGTAATAAAAGAGGGGCCTGCCTGTATACATAAAACATTCTACTTTTAAGCTTGTGGATGGAAAACACATTCTATGAGATAGATTCTAATATTTACCATATTTCCTTCGATCTGTTTCAGAGCCACACAAACGCAGTCACTTAATCTACGATGTTACCGGAGGATAACAGTCCTCCCACTGATGACATAGTCATCCAAATGGAATAAAATAATAATGGTGAAATTGATAACACACAGTTCCCCAATTTTGATCCGACCTTCTCTGAAATTATCGTCCATGTTATAGCTAGTGATGGAGAGTCATTAGAAAGAGCAACTGCTCTTGCAGAACTATTTCCAAACAGAGTATCGGTACACTTTATAGATACTCCCGACCAGATTTTTGAAGAATCCATTCTTCTTACAAATGAAAATAAAATCATTGGAAAGAAACTCTACCTGCCTCCTTTGTTTGCTAACGTCATTTCAAGTGACACAAGACAGAAATGGATCCAGAAACTGACTAGTTACCAACACACTAGCCAAGGAACAGAATCCAAGTGTCCAATTTGCGACAAAGAAGACGAGAAAGATCTCCTGATTTTTCTGCAGTGCTCACATATGTTTTGCACACCTTGTATTCGGAAATGGTTTGGACCAAATAGCAGCTCACATACGTAAGTCTTATTTATATACTTGTTAATATGACAATCTTACATTTTATTAATTTGGACCACTCACCATCTTTTGAAATAATAATATTCTAAAATACTATAAATCACAAAGAACTATACCTAAATTTCCCATTTCATTTCAGGTATAGCTGTCCAATCTGCAGAACAGAAATTACTGAGTGCGTGACAGTCGACATCATAGATGACGTCATCACAAAGTTAGAAGCTGATGTCGGTTCGCTCCCCAACACTGATTCGAACAATTAATAAAATATGGAAAACTAGAATCCTTGATTTCAATCTGACTGTAACTTTTTAGTGCCGGATATTTTGGAGAAAGAGAGGGTTACACTGAACCCTTTTTGATTGTCTAAACTGTGATAAAATGAATATATATTTGTTTTTGTATTGGATTTTGTACGACTGTATATTAACTTCTACTGGAGACATTTTAACAGAAGTTTTGCTATATTTATCCCAGGAATGGGCACAGGAAAAATGAAAATATATAATCTATGTAAGTCATTGTATGACCATAAAATAACATTAATTTAATGATTGAAAATTATATAATAGATAAAATAATGAATTAATATTACCAACAATAAATCAAACTCAAAATAGTCACTTCAAATACGATAGAGCCTCCCTCCCAATTCATTCTCTCTTAATTGTACTTGTTATATGACCACTATTTTAGATGTATTTTAGATATTTTATATCTCAATATTATCTCTTCATTCCTGGTTCAAAAAAATGATAACCATTAGGATGAAATAATAGAACATTAAAATAAAAGAAAATGAGAACTCTCCAAAACTTAGAGGACATAAAGGTACTGACTGAGTACAGTCATATAATTACAACAAAATTCGTAATAATTTCATAGATATTTTTATACCTCTTTTATTACAAATTGTTACTCATAGTTCCACCGTTTTTAATAATCGAATAACTATTATATATCCAATCTAAGCGATATCTTTCATTTAACAGGTACTGAACTATATTATAGTCTTCTATACTATAATAAAAGCCGCGTCCGTCTCTCCGTGTGTCACACTTTTTATCAAGAAACACAAATTAAAAGGAAAAACAGATCATTTGTGGCAGTAGCATGACTACGGGTAACAATGATAATTGTCATTAATTATTTACCAATAATATTTTTTTTTCATTTAATCAGAATATGTGTATCCATAATACATAATTTCAATCGAATATAATTCAGATTCAATAACAGGTACTGTACTAGTAACTATAATCTGTAGAGACTTTATCACCGCTAAGTTTGCCTTGGATAAAATTATATAATTTTAGTAATTGGCTTCCTTCTTGGAAATCATATAGTAAATCATTTGGTATTTTTGGTATTTTATTTGTTATCCATAATACACTTGTTTGCGAGAACACTGTCATAACTTCAAAATAGCTATTTTTCAGGAGAGGCATTTCAGTACTTGTAATGTACGTACATTTAATGGTATATCGTTAGGACATTTAGCCTCTCTAGCGGTACATTTTTGAGTTACAATGATGATTTTTTTTACCAAAATGATCAGTATTTTATGATTTATATGTCTACATGGATAACTCTACAATACATGTTCTTGTGTTTATGACGTTGTTGTTGCAAACAAGTGATTACACTTCTTTGTTCTATATACGGGTGGGGCGTAAGTTTGGAAGCAAATGAAAGTGCATATTATAATCCAACGAAAAATATATTTAATAATTTACAGTTATTTATTATTACATAAGGGTTTTAAGAATTCAAAAATCATAAATTTATTCAAAATGTCCACCCTTGTTTTTAACAACAGCCTCAAATCTCCTCCGAACTCTTCCTACTGCGGCACGCAACTGTTCTTGTGAAATTTCCTTCAAAGATCTCTGGAGCGAACGCTTTAAATCATCCACGCTGCGATGGAATTTACCACAGGCCTTTGATTCAAGAATGAACCATACCGAAAAGTCCATAGGATTAACATCTGGGGAGCAGGGAGGCCACATTTCTTTGGACCAAAACCGTGGAAGATGGTCATGGCACCAGTTTTGAGTGACATTTGCAGTATGTGAAGTCGCGCCGTCTTGCTGAAATGTCCATAGAGTGTCATTACCGAAGTGATCCTTAGCTGACTCCAACATTGGCGTCAAAATATTCTCAATATAACATTTAGCATTGATTTTGGCGCCTTGTTCCACAAAAATTAAAGGAGATCTCCAAGTTTCTGAGCGGGTTCATGGTTCTGTGGACAGTTTTTTGAGGTATGGGATGTCTTTTGCACTTTTACCAATTATTCAGTAATTCCTCCGGTTGTGAGCCATTTCCACTGTGAAATTTTTTTTTTCGTCAGACCAAACAATTTCACCAGCCGTGCCAGACTTCAATTCTCTCAGAAGTGCTTTGCTTCTCTCCAATCTCTTTTTCTTTACAGCTTCTGACAGATTCTGTCTCTTTTGAAGGGTGAAAGAGGACATCTTTAGGTCTTCTTTGACAACTCTTCTCATTGTTCTGGGACTCACATTAGCTGTTTTGGCTAACAATCGTATTGACCTTTTCGGGTTCCTCCTGATCTTCTCTCGGGCACATTTTATCAGTTGTTTGGTGCGTTGTGAGCGTGGTCTACCACTTCTTGGATGATCAGTCAAGTCTCCTCTCTCATTAAAACGCTTCACACACTTCCAAACAGTCGATCTCGCTATTGAGAGAGTCTTTGAAATGACGGAATCTGACTTCCCGGCACGGTGTAGAGCAATAATGGCTTCTCTTTTGTCTGACATTTTTGAATTGACTAAATTTTTGTGAAAAATAACACTGCCACGTCATAATGTAGTGTCTCTACTATAGTTCAAACCCTATCACCTACTTAGGAACTTATTTTTAAGAATTATATTAATGTTTGAAAAATTGCTTCCAAACTTACGCCCCACCCTATTTTGCTTTAAATTTAATCAAAATTAGGATATTGATAATGAATATTGATTTATTCGAAAGCTCTAGAAAAATAAAAGGATGCTAACTTTTTCATCGTGTCATTCGCTCTTTATTATATCATCTATGTCAGGTATATTTCAAATCTACATAAAATACATAACCTGTAAAAAATATTCTTGAAATATCTTTGCCAAATATAATCATAGCAATACCATTTATATGGTTAAATCATAATTACTATACATAATGTCATAAATAAAATCAATTTATAGACGTAGAAAATGGTTATTATGTTAATTCCATATCAATATACAGTAATATAGAGATTGATTATTCTTGAAGTCTACGGTAAATTGTCATATCAAACACACTTCAAAATATGATATCTTTAATTTTCAAATATTCTTAAATGTCGCCATCTCTGTAACTTTAAGCATTCAATTGAATTCAAAGGTTATGATTTCCATTTGATGTTCTAATTAAAAAACGAGTGAATTATTTATTTCAATCTCATAAGCGAAAAGTCGAATATGAATAACAATTATATTTGCCGTTATTATTGTTGATGTTGAAATCACTATGGAAGACAATTATTGAAATTTTTTCTCATGGCATTTAATAGCTAATTATATCTCATTATTTCCTTTTAATTTAAAGTTCACTCTTTTGTGCCTATATAAGTAGGTGCAATTTCAGCACAATTGTGGTAAAGTAACTCACTGAGGTAAGTAGGCCTTATTTAATTTTGTTGTAAGATCGTTTATAAGAAGTGGCTAGTTAATCTGAATACTGTATTATTTTAAGTTATTTTTTAAGAAAACCTAATTTTAATAAATAATATATAAATATATATAATATAAAATAATAATAAATAATCATATTATAATTTATTTAATTTAATTTTTTCGACTTAGTATATTGAATGTATATTTATATATAGACAATATAAGCACTGTAAATAAGAGGAATAACACAATTAAATACATATATCAAAATATTTTTTTCGATTATATAATTAGCATTTTTTCATCTTTTTTTTCCGTAACTCAATTCACCGCGCGATAGGTAAATTCATTGCAAAAACAATTAAATTCGAAATATAACAAAAAAAGATTACCAAATGATTAACAAAGGTTGCATATCTTAATAAAAAATTCTAAGAAAACCAAGTTCTCCGCGGCTAAATAGATAAGAATTAGGCCTATGTAAAAAATAAAGACTTGTTTAAGGTATAGTTATACATCACTAATTATTTAGAAAGCTTTTCTAATCAAAGAAAATATGTTCGGACAGAAATATTAAATTAATATTACTGATTATATGAAAAAATATCAATTAAGTAATGATAGTTGTCTCGATATTAACATCTTTTGGTATAGTCTTCGGTTATGTTTAATCAATCACTTCATTAGGCTACTTAATCATAAATTACGAGAAGTCGTAAAGCTGAACATACCTACTTAAACAACTGTATTCTCAGGTATTTAACGTAACTTTAGCTACACGAAAAATTATTATCGCTGTTATAATTGGCAAGGTATGTTACGCAGGTGAGCTGTGAAGAATAGACTAGACAGAAATAGATTTTAATACTCACTTAAAGAATAAAAGCTAAGACGTGAAGAGCAAAATGCTGATATTATAGTGATTTAAGCCGAAACATTTCATATGAACTCATTAAAAATGTTCATCTTTCGATTACAGTTATGAAATTAAATATACTAATCGGGTTTACTGCATACCTAACATATTTACCTCGTACAATATTTTGCATTAATTAATGAATTATGAGTATCTAAAACATTGAACTAAAATAATAGGGAACTAACAAGAATAAATGTGTGGTTCTCTTGACGCTGAGGTAAGATGTTTAAGCATTTTCTTCATATATCTAACACAAAGCTTATTAGTACTGAATTCTTTATAACCCACAACAAAGAACTGACTTGAAATGAGTACATTGATAATATATCAGCTGATTCCATACAGGAATCATTACAAAGTCACTACCCAGTATTATTACAAATGGTAATAAGAACGGGATATTTTTCAAGTTACTATACAGTATACAATAATTATTGTTATTATTGAAACATTTCATTTACTATGAGTTAGAATTTTAATTCTCAATACAGTACGTGTTGCAGTGTTTTTTTTTTGCTGTTCGGTGATAAAGTTCGAAGTAGCAAATGAATTAAAGTTTTAAATTCAATCAAAATTCTTTTCTCTCCCAGTATAGTTGAATAATTAGTTTGTTACTTTGTTTTATATAATTTTGACATAAAACTAACAGTAATTTTATGCTCTTTCATTTTGTTTGTTGCTGTAGCTCCAAGTTATTGATTGGTTCTGCTTTTTCGTGCACGTAAGAAACAAAAGAAAATATTTATTATAGTGGAAAATAATAATTATTATATATGGTTCAAATATGAATACAAAAATATGGAAAAATTATGGAAAATTAAAAAATTAAACGTAACATAGTAAAAAGTACCATTATATAGCTAATTATTTTATTTCACATTTAATTATCAATCACTTGTTTAATAGCATATTTTATATATATATCCATTTTATGTAGGTCACTTTAAAAAGAAATTATTTTATGAGAAACTAATTTCTGAACCAATATTAATAATAACCTAATCTGAACAATAATGTTGATGATTATTGTAGTTACCGTTAAATGGACATCATAAAACATGTCTTAGTTTTCTATGTCTGTGCACTATAATAACTTTGATACAAGCCTCGTAATTATTATAAATTTTATGATACCGGGGAGTAATAAAAGCGAAGCCTGCCTGTATATAAAGTGTATATCATTAAAAAAGTATTCTGTTTTATTATTTTACTGCAATAAGAATTAAGGCAGAGACCATAAATTTCTAATTACCATCAACAAAGGGAGTTTTCTCACTTTTATATTACAGAATATATATAATAACATATACTATAAAATAAACACACTTAATAAATATAATACAAAATAAAGCATTTCGTGTGTGAAATGTCCGTGGACGAAATGTCTGTGGATGAAATGTCCGTGGATGAAATGTCTGTGCTCGAAATGTCTGTGCACGAAATGTCCGTAGATGAGATGTCCGTGCACGAAATGTCCGTGGACGAAATGTCTGTGCACGAAATGTCCGTGGACGAAATGTCTGTGCACGAAGTGTCCGTGGATGAAATGTCTGTGCACGAAATGTCTGTGCACGAAATGTCCGTGCACGCTGCATATTACACCTAATTGCAATGAGCGTTTACCAACCACTATTTCCACAAATATATATTCAATATACTCTCATGATTCAGAAAAGGTAGAGAATATTTCAGATGAAGGTTTCCCATGCAGATAAAAACTAACCCCACAACCTCAACAATTTTTCCTCAATACATGAAAATCGTTTTGTTTTCACAATTGTACAAGATCTATATTTTCATCTGAGAGCCAACATTCGCTGAAAAAATAGCATCAAAAATGCAATCCAAATGTTTAATTTCAGTATTCACTTGGTCAAATTTTGGTGCATAGACCTAATATTGTAATGAATTAAGTTACAACCACAATCAGAAGCGGGAACAAGTGCGTTAAAGGTCTCATATGAAGAGTATTGTCTCATATGAAGAGTATTGTCTCATATGAAGAGTATTGTCTCATATGAAAAGTATTGACTCATATGAATAGTATTGTCTCATATGAAGAGTATTGACTCATATGAATAGTATTGTCTCATATGAAGAGTATTGACTCATATGAAAAGTATTGACTCATATGAATAGTATTGTCTCATATGAAGAGTATTGACTCATATGAAGAGTATTGTCTCATATGAAGAGTATTGACTCATATGAAGAGTATTGTCTCATATGAAGAGTATTGACTCATATGAAGAGTATTGACTCATATGAAAAGTATTGACTCATATGAATAGTATTGTCTCATATGAAGAGTATTGACTCATATGAAGAGTATTGTCTCATATGAAGAGTATTGACTCATATGAAGAGTATTGTCTCATATGAAGAGTATTGACTCATATGAATAGTATTGTCTCATATGAAGAGTATTGTCTGATATGAAGAGTATTGTCTCATATGAAGAGTATTGTCTCATATGAAGAGTATTGTCTCATATGAAGAGTATTGTCTCATATGAAAAGTATTGACTCATATGAAGAGTATTGTCTCATATGAAGAGTATTGACTCATATGAATAGTATTGTCTCATATGAAGAGTATTGTCTCATATGAAGAGTATTGTCTCATATGAAGAGTATTGTCTCATATGAAGAGTATTGACTCATATGAAGAGTATTGACTCATATGAATAGTATTGTCTCATATGAAGAGTATTGACTCATATGAAGAGTATTGTCTCATATGAAGAGTATTGACTCATATGAATAGTATTGTCTCATATGAAGAGTATTGTCTCATATGAAGAGTATTGTCTCATATGAAGAGTATTGTCTCATATGAAGAGTATTGTCTCATATGAAGAGTATTGTCTCATATGAAAAGTATTGACTCATATGAATAGTATTGTCTCATATGAAGAGTATTGACTCATATGAAGAGTATTGTCTCATATGAAGAGTATTGACTCATATGAATAGTATTGTCTCATATGAAGAGTATTGACTCATATGAAGAGTATTGACTCATATGAAAAGTATTGACTCATATGAATAGTATTGTCTCATATGAAGAGTATTGACTCATATGAAGAGTATTGTCTCATATGAAGAGTATTGACTCATATGAAGAGTATTGTCTCATATGAAGAGTATTGACTCATATGAAGAGTATTGACTCATATGAAAAGTATTGACTCATATGAATAGTATTGTCTCATATGAAGAGTATTGACTCATATGAAGAGTATTGTCTCATATGAAGAGTATTGACTCATATGAAGAGTATTGTCTCATATGAAGAGTATTGACTCATATGAATAGTATTGTCTCATATGAAGAGTATTGTCTGATATGAAGAGTATTGTCTCATATGAAGAGTATTGTCTCATATGAAGAGTATTGTCTCATATGAAGAGTATTGTCTCATATGAAAAGTATTGACTCATATGAAGAGTATTGTCTCATATGAAGAGTATTGACTCATATGAATAGTATTGTCTCATATGAAGAGTATTGTCTCATATGAAGAGTATTGTCTCATATGAAGAGTATTGTCTCATATGAAGAGTATTGACTCATATGAAGAGTATTGACTCATATGAATAGTATTGTCTCATATGAAGAGTATTGACTCATATGAAGAGTATTGTCTCATATGAAGAGTATTGACTCATATGAATAGTATTGTCTCATATGAAGAGTATTGTCTCATATGAAGAGTATTGTCTCATATGAAGAGTATTGTCTCATATGAAGAGTATTGTCTCATATGAAGAGTATTGTCTCATATGAAAAGTATTGACTCATATGAATAGTATTGTCTCATATGAAGAGTATTGACTCATATGAAGAGTATTGTCTCATATGAAGAGTATTGACTCATATGAATAGTATTGTCTCATATGAAGAGTATTGACTCATATGAAGAGTATTGACTCATATGAAAAGTATTGACTCATATGAATAGTATTGTCTCATATGAAGAGTATTGACTCATATGAAGAGTATTGTCTCATATGAAGAGTATTGACTCATATGAAGAGTATTGTCTCATATGAAGAGTATTGACTCATATGAAGAGTATTGACTCATATGAAAAGTATTGACTCATATGAATAGTATTGTCTCATATGAAGAGTATTGACTCATATGAAGAGTATTGTCTCATATGAAGAGTATTGACTCATATGAAGAGTATTGTCTCATATGAAGAGTATTGACTCATATGAATAGTATTGTCTCATATGAAGAGTATTGACTCATATGAAGAGTATTGACTCATATGAAGAGTATTGACTCATATGAAGAGTATTGACTCATATGAAGAGTATTGACTCATATGAATAGTATTGTCTCATATGAAGAGTATTGACTCATATGAAGAGTATTGTCTCATATGAAGAGTATTGACTCATATGAATAGTATTGTCTCATATGAAGAGTATTGTCTCATATGAAGAGTATTGTCTCATATGAAGAGTATTGTCTCATATGAAGAGTATTGTCTCATATGAAGAGTATTGTCTCATATGAAAAGTATTGACTCATATGAATAGTATTGTCTCATATGAAGAGTATTGACTCATATGAAGAGTATTGTCTCATATGAAGAGTATTGACTCATATGAATAGTATTGTCTCATATGAAGAGTATTGACTCATATGAAGAGTATTGACTCATATGAAGAGTATTGACTCATATGAAAAGTATTGACTCATATGAATAGTATTGTCTCATATGAAGAGTATTGACTCATATGAAGAGTATTGTCTCATATGAAGAGTATTGACTCATATGAAGAGTATTGTCTCATATGAAGAGTATTGACTCATATGAAGAGTATTGACTCATATGAAAAGTATTGACTCATATGAATAGTATTGTCTCATATGAAGAGTATTGACTCATATGAAGAGTATTGTCTCATATGAAGAGTATTGACTCATATGAAGAGTATTGTCTCATATGAAGAGTATTGACTCATATGAATAGTATTGTCTCATATGAAGAGTATTGACTCATATGAAGAGTATTGACTCATATGAAGAGTATTGTCTCATATGAAGAGTATTGTCTCATATGAAGAGTATTGACTCATGTGAAGAGTATTGACTCCTATTTTTTGTACTATAACTCATCGAAATGGTTCAGGTCAGCCATTAATCTCTATCATTCGAGACAATAAAAAATTACATCGATAGCGTGATCAGTAGCGGAAAAGTAGGCCTAAACATAAGAAAATACATATAATACAGACTTTGCCACACAAAGATTGATCAGAAAGTGGCATATAGCACCCATTGAAAATATAGAATAGTTTATTTTTAAAAGACATGATAAAATTATCACTATAAGTTTACATTTTAAACAATAAATATAGCTTTTCAAAATTCATCTAATTGAAACTCATAAACAATAATAAAACACATATAACCGAGTACACATAGGGAATATAGCAACTTGACAGATTTCAAATAAAATTTCAAATGTGCATGAGTAGGGTGTATATGTCAGGTCAATCATTTTCTGTAGTGACTGTTAATAAATCCACATATAATGTCACCATGTATAGTTTTGCCCCTGACACATAAATAAACATTTGCATCAATCAATTACACGTGACTGCACTCAGTGGATGATATATCTTCAGTATAAGAGTAATGTGAAGTGTGACTAAACCTCTATCAACCCCAAACTTTATCTGCAAGAAAAATCATTATCGACGAAGTAATTGGCAAGGCATGTGAGCTGAGAAAACAATCTTACAAAATTTGATTTTAATATACACAAATAGGCATTGCAAAAGGGGGAAAAATGTGTGAGTTTAGTGCGCTATAGATTGCTTACATTGCCCATATATGAACACCATAAAATTAATAATTAGAAACGAGACTCAACTACACGTTAAACATTAGTTTATGGAGACCTAGGCAAAATTACCTGTTACATTGAAGAGTACTGAATAAATCTCTTCTGAAATGTAGAAGAATGACAATTCTTAATCATAAAAAATAACACTTAGATTGAAATTTAACATGCGGTGAATTTACCGCTCGATGAATTGATCTGCGATACACTTATTATGAGGTGAATTTACCGCTCGATGAATTGTACTGCGATACACTTATCATGCGGTGAACTTTCCGTGCGGTGAACTTTTCAGATGTGAATTGAGGATGGGAACTTACCTGTAATTTTTAAATACAGGTACTGAAATACTGTATTACTTTACCGATTATAAAAATTAACTTTTTTCTATTCTTACTCTCAGAGCTCTGCTTCTAGAAACTGGGTATATACAATTCGATGGATTCTTTAACTGAAATCTTCACCTTAGATACCTAATGAGCAGCTCTCCCCGGTGTACTATCTTGGGAGCTTTACTTTTTACCTTTCGATTTACTAGTGCAGTTTAACATTATGCAGCTGTTTGGTCTGTTAACGGTAGCTGTGGCTGCAGTTACTTCGCAGAAAGTTTTCGGTGAGTTAATCTCCAATTATCATTAATAAACTATTTCGTTAATGGTTAAACTCGATATTAAAGCTATAATTATTATTTTCGAGTATATTCTTCATACCCATTTTCACTAAACTTATATTTTTTAATTTCAAAAGAAATATAATTTATTTAATTTTTGCGTTTTCGTTTTTTTTTTGTAAAATCAAATTTTGCATCTCTTGTTATTTTGAATAACTAATCTCTACAGTTTTTATTAGTTTTGAATAATTTAATCCAGCAGTTTTCTATATTTTCTCTCTCAGAGTTGGAAGCGTTACAGGCTTTACTCTCTCACGCCATGACGTCACCAAGCTGTTCCGTAGCTGTGATAGCTGACGAATCTTCTAAAACTGCTCACAATGTTATTGAGGTAAGAAAACGAGAATTAGAGCTATCAAACAATGAAACAATTTATTCAAGAATGCAATAAAATTAATACACAAGTAAGTATATAGAAGAAAATATATAAATCTATTAAGGTATATGTGATGCCCCTGTTAAGCTCAAAAAGGCATCTATACCCTTTTATAATCTAGGACTACATTGTCAACTGTCAAGAAGAATAGCTCTAGCAAGACCTCCCGATTGTTGTTGACATCTTTCTTGATTTTTTTTTATAATTTCATTTCACATTCTTTGACATCTCATCACAATAATTTATATATTAAATTATATAACAAACAGGCATATCGACTAAATTCGTTTTATCAGACTAAAGCTTTAATTGTATGATTCGACATCTTCATACAGTAAAACTCCTCTATAGTGAAGTCTGTATAGTGAACCATTTTATTTTTAGAGTATTGAGAAAGGAAATACCCTGTATAATGAATTGATTTTTTAAAAAGAATATATTTTGGGCTGTCTGCCTTAAAATGTTCATCATTGGCCATCATCCCATATATAGAAGTAAGCTCTATATAGTGACCTACAGTAGTTATAGTTCATTATAGAGGATTTCTACTGTAGAACTAAGTCTTTAGATCACATGAGAACTGTTCTGAAGATTTGTGAAATAAGAACTTTCAGTCCTTATTTTGTATTGATGTATTGTATACATCTTTAATTGACAGGTCATCAATATACCTTTCCTCAATTTCTCATTGTTTTTACTCGGCAGAATCACAGCGGTCTGATAGAAGGGGGCGTTACTGTCATGCGGGCCAACTTGCAAAAGGGAAAAAATGACACGCAGAAATTAACGCAAAGCATGTTAGGAATCAAAAGAGTAAGAATTTAATTTAAGACAATTAAAAAAATGCTACATTCATAGAATTACGATATTTAATATAAAATATTTTATAAAATTACATGTGAATCATTGTATAATAAACAATTCAAGGAAATATAATTATAACCATTTTACATATTCTTTCAGGCTTCTATTTTTATTTTTCAGTATTGTGCATGATTTATCTAAATACATAAAATTATTGATGTAAGACATTATCTGATTTTTTCTCAATTTAGATATTTTGCGAAATTGTATTTAAATTTATTGAATATCTTCATTCTCTCTAATATGATTTGTTTGCGTAATAAATAAAAATTTCATTGGCTAAAATTTCAATTACCAGATGCGACTTCAAAACTGTAACAAAATTTCAAAAGGCTAATTTTAATAGAACACATCACAATACAATTTTATTTTCATTCATTGAAATATATATCCGTTATGGAGAGAACACTTATAATGAATATATTTTAGTTATCATATTTCGATGCATTTTTTTAAAGTTACCTATTGAAATTTTTATCCGTATCTAAGTCGCATCACGTGATTGGAACTTTACCCTATCTTAATAATTTTGCTTTCAATATCTTGAATTGTCTCAGCTTCGTATTTTGAACAAGTGTTTCGGAGTGGTGATTGCTACAGATGATATCGATAACCTGAGGTATCTCTTGGATAAGACTTTAGAGGACAGACTGGTGGTGAGTTTGGACGATGATAGTGTGCTTTCGATATATATTTGACGATATGTGATTAGATCAAATTTCAATTTATCATAAATTTAAACAACTTATAGTACTAAAAGAAGAGCAATATTTATTGTAATGGACGAAAAATCTAATTGTAGCCATTTTTTAAAATTAATTTTACTCTGTGAAATTATCACTTTTCAATCATCATAATTAGCATTAATTAAATGAACAAAAAATTTAAATAAATCGGAATAGTGTTTTTATATTTTTTCACTTTTCCAGGTTTGGTCTCGGTACCTGATAGTCCTGACCACTGTTCAGAAAGATCATTTCATCGAACAGTTCAACACACACTGGCTGTACACAATGATGAACACTGTGGTGATATTCCTAGAAAACGGTAAGACGTATGTATCCAAGTTTTGCCATGTTTGGTACTATGATTTTCTGAAAAAATTGTTTTTTGGAAAAGCTGTTTTTTGAAAAACGTGTTTTAAAAAAGATGTGTTTTCTGCAAGTGCTTTTATAAAAATATGGTTCCTTTATTGAAGGAAACAACTAAAATCGGATCGTCTGAGAGATAGTGGAGTTGTTGACCATATTGCTCTTTTGTTTCTTGCTAATTTGTATGCTTGTTCGTCGCCTTGCACACCAACATGTGTAGAAACCATACGTAGAGTAATTTATTTGATGCTACTTGGGACTATAGGATGTTTTGGGTATGGAGATTGAGTGAGCTGGAATAGAACTTTTAGTGCTATTCGTTACTTCACGCTCATAGTTATTTAATGTTATTACATAGTCCATCGAATAGTTGATTGTCAATAATCCCACCATACAGACTGAGGCTAAGGGTTCATCTCTGCTCTAATGAGAGTTGGTATGATGAGGGAAGGTATAATCCATCTGTGAAGAATTTATGGCTGTCTACTGACCAGCATTACAAAACATTTTCAATGGTTCATTAACTTTTTAGTTCATCAATTAAAAACAACCTCTCTAAAATCTATTTAAATTAAATATATATCAGCTAGCAACAATACAACACTTCACTATTGGCCGGACTGTTCCTTTAAGTTTTTCATAGTTGAAATAGATTGGATTCTTGTGAAGTAACAATAGTTTTTCTCGACAGTGCTTCAGTTGTTCGGCATTTACCATACACTCCGATTGGTGCCGTGGATGTGACAGTTGCAACCTGCTGTACTAGGGGGAGACTTGACGTGATTCAAGAGATATTCGGAGAGAAATTCTTAGAGTGAGTAACATATCTCCGATAGCGAATTTGTTCAATTAATCAAAAATGAATTGCTTAGATTGCAACTGCATTCGATTTTGTGTCTGTAAGTATTTTAGACAGTAGGTCTATTTAACTACAAAGAACTATATAATAGAAAATATAAACAAATGATACAAATAATGGTGGCATAAAAGAGAGTAGTAATATCAAATGAAATCGTTTAAAAGAAATTGGTCTGAAGAGTTCATGGATTAGACTTATTTAGACTAATCATTATAGAGAAAAGGGGTTCACAAAGTATCATAGGTTTGCGTTTGTTGATTAAACCTCGCAAGTGAGAAAATGACGTTCACAATATAAAAAGACAAACTTTATTTTATATTTTTTCCTGAACTGTTAGATGTGCTTGAAATATTTTTCACTAATTCATTTTCAGTTGAAAGCTTCTTACATTTAAGTTCATCATATACAAAAATTGACCATGAAGTTATCTTATTCTATTCATTGTGTGTGATTGATGATAATAAATTTGAAATCTAGCAATTTATAAAAACTATTGATTCTAGAGACATTTATAAATATCCTATCTCATTCTATTTCAGTTTTCACGGTGCCATTTTCAACTACACCGCTCTACCTCACTTACCATATTGGGACACCTACACGGATTCTGAAACTGGGGAATACGTCCACTATGGCACTGATTTCGTCCTGCTCGACTACCTGAGCAGATCCATGAACTTCACTCCTAACTATTTACACAGTCCCACATGGAATGAGGTGTGACCACGGTAGAATCTTTTAAACCAAAGTAAAAATAGCTAGTCGAGAGTTTCCATTGTTTTTAATTCAATTTTCTAAGTATATTCATTCGAATCCAATTCCACTTGTTTAGGTAGCAAGCTACGTAACCGAAAGGAAATCTCTTCTGGCTTCAATCTACTACTTTGTGTTTCTGAACAGACTCAAATTCTTCGATTACTCCTACCCAACTTACATCACGAGCTTGAGTGTCATCCTCAAAAACCCTTCAGAGGCGGTTGGCTGGGAGAATTTCCTGAAGCCTTATACCTGGCAAGTTTGGATGGGAACTATACTTGCTGCTGCTCTCATGCCCATCGTCATGATGATGGTAAGACAGAGAGAGAAAAATTTATTGAATATGGCCTATGTGACTTGAACAGTACGGAGTGGGTGATAATTTATCTTTTTATATCATCCGGTAAACCGGATATTATTAGTCTAAGAGTAAACCTAACTGTGAATCAGGATGTCAGATACAGAAAAAGGTTGTATTTTGATATTTTATGATATCCTATATAGGTGATGAAATAATTTATTGCAATGACCTCGATGAATGAATGAATGTATTGTAAATTGCAGAATCGCAAATTTTCTGAAGTGCCAAAATTTCTTAAAGTTTTATTTTACTTTAACCTCAACGAAAATTGTTCTGTCTGAAAAGAATTCTTATTTTATTTCTTTATATTTTTAGATCTTTTCAAGCATCAAAAGGATTCAAAAAGATGACAGTAGAACCCTATCCCTCTCCTATGCGAGTCTAGAAATCTTAGGACTTCTGCTTGGACAACCATTCATGACTCGAGTAAAGTTCAGTGCCTTTAGAATTCTGATAGCAGTGTGGCTCTTATTTGAGATAATATTGACCACGGGCTACAGGAGTAACTTAATAGCTTCCATGACTCTACCAACACCACCAAAGAAGATAGAAACGGTGTCCCAATTAGCTGCATCAGGAGTAGGGTAAGATATATATTAACTGATTATCATTAATTAATACCATCATATCTGTTATATTAGGTTTAAAAAAACTAGCAGCTTTTGCATTATCGACTGCTAAGTATTTTTTAGGTTTATAACATACGTAGGAGTATAGTTGCGTATCTGTAAAATATTTTAATTTTGAGAAAATTGGTTAGGTATATTAGTTCTTCATTTATTATCAATTATTCTTGTTTATTATCTTACATTCATATTCATGGAGTAAATCCATAGCATTTAGTATACATATAATAATTGTCAAAACTGAGATAGGTTTCTCAGTTACCTGAGTCATCATTACTTTGAATCTCCGAATCCTTTTATTGATATAGACCTTTGGTTTTAAATTTGGCGACAATCCCTCTGTATAACCGTTCAACTATATGCTTCATTATTATTTTAAAGAATTTTTCGCACGATTAGTAGGTGATTATATGAAACCAACTATCCTATTATATTTTCAATTTAATAGCTACATTTTCCTGTATCCTACTACAACGGTACTCTAAATTATTAATCACCCAATGCAGCCTGACAGCTCAAGAATATGGCAAGGACTACGTTCGATTCTTGGACAACTCTGACAATGACGAATACAAGGAGTTGGCCAGCAGATTCACCATCATCGACTCCGTGAAGAAGGGTTTGAACTTGGCTCAAACTGGAACGTAAGTTCGATAATATTTTGTAGCCTAACCCATATCAAGATTTTTTTTGGAAATTAATATATTATATAATCAGTTGAATAAATTTATGTGTCCGCGTTGTTCCCGTGACCGTCTGACAGCGATAATATTTTATCGATGCTTTTGCTTAGTTTCTAGAAGCTGATTCTAATAATCCCTTATGTTTCAACCAATAGAAGAGTATTTTTTTTCAGTTCAGGACATATTGACGAGGGTGGTCACCTTTCTTACGTTGTTGCCAATGACTATACCAGTGCTGACGGTACAGCCAAGCTGTATCGAGTGAAGGAGGACATATCCTACTGCTACATGGCCTTACCTGTTCCTTTTGACGCACCTTATGTCGACCAGATCGACAAGCCGCTCTTCGATCTTACTGCCGTGAGTTTATATTAAATTTTAAGGAAACTGAGATAAATCAATGGTAATAATTCAATTTTATTATGATGTTGATGAGCTTTAAAGATCAAATTTTATTTGAGGTACTAAGAGATATATTTAAAGTGATTTTTTTATTACTTTTCTTTTATCTTAAATGTTTTGCTATTTTTTATTTTTTATTAACGGAGTATTCATTTTCAAATTAAATGCTTTTTTCAGGCTGGATTGTACCTAAAATGGAATGAGAATGAGCTGGAGAAGATTCGGTTGTCGAAACTAAGAAAAGTTAAGGAGAGTGGCGGCACGGAGAAGTTTGCAACGGATTCGAAAATCGTCAGTCTGGATATAGGCAAATTGCTAGGTCCTTTCTTAGTCCTTCTCTGCGGAGTAGTTCTATCTACTCTAGTGTTTATTGCCGAATTTTTCCTACCAAGGAAGCCTGAAAAGGATTTCGAGAAATAAAATATTTATTTGAGTCTATTGACTCGCTGTTCTGGTTTGTTTCGAAGTAAATCATTCAATGCATGCTAATCTGTTTTATTGTAATTAAAATTATTTAAACATTTATTATTTCAGGACCGAAAATCATATATTGGGAACATAATAATGGTTTGAAAATATAGGAAATGGAGAGTAATAATTATTATCGATCATTGTGATCAGTGATCAGGATAAAATTTTAAACATTTGAATATCTTGATTTTATATTTATTGCAGAAGTTCTTTTATAATGATTAATTCGTTTGCTATCACTATTTACTTTTATGCCATCATTGTTTGTATCATTTGCTGATATCTTCAATTATTTTGTTCTTTGTAGTTAAATAGATAGACCTATATTAAATATATAAAAAAATACCAACTTATAGACACGAAAAGCGAATGCAGTTTAGAGAATTATTTAAAACAAAACTTGAACTTTTCCGTCCTAATACGATATATAATTTTACTGACTTTCTAAATTCAAATTTATAAAAGTATATTGGAGACTATACTACTCTCACACCACTAGAGAGAAATCACGTAAATGTGCAGCTCAAAATAGTGATTTGGTTTTCCAGAGCCACCTTCTACTCACATGCATCATTTCAATTACTGTGAGAGCGTGTTTGATAACTCAGTAAAGTGTTCAGTCGAGAGAGTCGTATATTTTACGCCGGACCAATTAAGCTGCCGAGTGTCGCCACTAAATCTTCCTAACTGACAAAAGCTTCCCTGAGTTCATTCATCTTCAGCGCACTATCGCTTCATTATTTTGTACGCAATATGCGCAATGAATGAGACCCACTCGCAATAATTGTAGTCGAAAGACCGTAAATTGATGTCAAAACTTTTGTATCACTTCAACAGTTTAATACTTTGATACTTAATACTGTTTGATATTCATATTTTCTAATATACATAAACTGCTATAGCTAGAGAGCAGTTAATTAGACTCACACTACTTTGATGTTAAAATAAATCATGCTATATATTATCAAAAAATTGATAATGGTCAGATTGGATCTTAAGCTCCCAATTTCAAACTGCGATTTTATCCTATAACTATAATCTAAAATTTCAGTAGAATTTTTAATTAATTTAGCTGAAAATCTCGTACAAAAAATAAATGTTCGATGAACCTTCAACAATTTCTATTTATAATCACCCTTTATGAAAATATAATTCGATCCCTCTATTTGATTGTGAATCATAAGTAACGAAATGTTTTTGAATTACAAGTAATTTTTACCTTCGATAATTACCTTCCTAATTTAATAATAATGAGTGTTATCTTTTTCAAAATTCTGTCTCAAGCAATCTCCATTTACATAACAAAAATTATTGAGACAATAAAATTGTAACGACATTTAAGCATGTACTTGTACGTTCTATGTCTGAAAAATGAAAAATTATGAATTATCAGGTAAAGTAAAAGAAATATGTATTCCTAACGATATTTTGGCTTTTTACTAATTTCACATTTCCAACTTCACTAAATTTTAATCCTTTAGATATTTTATAATTGGTTTGGGTATACAATGACAAATTGATGAAAATGGAAAGTAATAGAAAATTAAAAAAATGTGATTTTAATAATTTTCATCATACAGGACTCTTTTCTCTTACAGTACATTCAGTAACTCATTTTTGTAAAACGCAATACAGTTAAAAAAGCATGACAACATAGGTTCAGTCTACCAAATATCCTGTTCTGTTGACAGTGTTTCATTAAACAATTCTAACTTTTATCCTTTTGCAAATCGGACGAATTTCTTCTCCTCCTTTGATGATCTTCAAGATTTGATTACTCAGCAAAAATTCCTTCTGAAGAAAATTCGAAATGAGCATTCTACTGGAAATCTAATTTCTTGAAGTAGGCTTATATATCAACTGCTTCCGAAATTTATCTTGAATATACGAATTATCTATTGTTCGTTAAAATAAAGAATGGTACTGAATACGAAAATAAAAGTACATATGAAGAATATCGAAAAAAATTCCATCAAAATACCGAGAAGTTGGTTGGAAAATTAAAATGAAATATTTTTGAATAAAATTGAAGGTACGTCAGGGGATAGAATATTTAAAGTTTGTCGGTGAATGCCTAAATGACGGCTATAAAAATTGGACAATTGATGGAGAATATTCAGCGAAAAATGGAGGAATGTTGAAAAAATATCAAGAATCTATTGACCAGATGTAGGAATTTGGTACGTTAAATTTATGAGCAAAGATGCATCATCTTCATATTACATTGTACATTTTAATTTAAAAATTTGCGTACTGAAAATTAAGTTTTTTTTTATAGTGACTACTAATATTAAAATTACTATATTTCAATAAAAACAATGGTAAGCAACATCACTTCACTCTTGAAAATGCGATCAAATTTATTGATCATATAGTCATGTGAAAGTAATTACTCTGTGATTATTTACTGAGATTATTTACATTGATTATTTACAGTGATTAATTACAGTGATTTTTTATAGTGATTATTTACAGTGATTAATTACAGTGATTATTTATAGTGATTATTTACAGTGATTAATTACAGTGATTATTTATAGTGATTATTTACAGTGATTTTTTATAGTGATTATTTACAATGATTATTTACAGTGATTAATTACAATGATTATTTACAGTGATTAATTACAGTGAGCAGTAGCAGAGATAAAATTGAACTGTAGGAATATAATTTGCTACGTATAATCTCTAGTTTCTAAAAAAGAAGTGAAAAGTGGCTTCAATTTGCACATCTACATCCTCATAGCTAATTCAAGCTCTGAGTACTTAGCGCAAAAAGCAGCGTGGACTCAGTGGCCGTAAAATGTTGAAACATGGAAAGAAGGACGTTAATTAGATTGACATGCACACCTACATCTCGGTTACAAACGCTGTACACTACGTTCACTGTCTCATTCACATTCACTGTCTCATTCACATTCACTGTCTCATTCACATTCACTCCAGCTGAAATGGTGTTTGAAAGCTTCATTTAAGCCTAATTGGCGTTCGTTGCAGTCCCTTCATCATCAGTAGCTCCTTTCACACCTGAGTACTTTTATCACATCCGATAGCCAATGATTTCGATCAATATTATTTGAGTGGCTATTGGTATTGAGTGGGAATTAGAGCCAGTGAGTATGAGAGCAATATTTACATGATATTGAGACTGAGCAATATTTACATGATATTGAGACTGAGCAATATTTACACGATATTGAGACTGAGGAATATTTACATGATATTGAGACTGAGCAATATTTACACGATATTGAGACTGAGGAATATTTACATGATATTGAGACTGAGCAATATTTACACGATATTGAGACTGAGCAATATTTACACGATATTGAGACTGAGGAATATTTACACAATATTGAGACTGAGCAATATTTACACGATTTTGAGACTGAGCAATATTTACACGATTTTGAGACTGAGCAATATTTACACGATATTGAGACTGAGCAATATTTACACGATATTGAGACTGAGCAATATTTACACGATATTGAGACTGAGGAATATTTACACAATATTGAGACTGAGCAATATTTACACGATTTTGAGACTGAGCAATATTTACACGATTTTGAGACTGAGCAATATTTACACGATATTGAGACTGAGCAATATTTACACGATTTTGAGACTGAGCAATATTTACACGATATTGAGACTGAGCAATATCTATACGATATTGAGACTGAGCAATATTTACACGATATTGAGACTGAGGAATATTTACACGATATTGAGACTGAGCAATATTTACACGATATTGAGACTGAGCAATATTTACACGATATTGAGACTGAGCAATATTTACACGATTTTGAGACTGAGCAATATTTACACGATATTGAGACTGAGCAATATCTATACGATATTGAGACTGAGCAATATTTACACGATATTGAGACTGAGGAATATTTACACGATATTGAGACTGAGCAATATTTACACGATATTGAGACTGAGCAATATTTACACGATATTGAGACTGAGCAATATCTATACGATATTGAGACTGAGCAATATTTACATGATATTGAGACTGAGGAATATTTACACGATATTGAGACTGAGGAATATTTAAACGATATTGAGAAGATTTATATAAAATTATCATATTACAATTCTCATAAAATTATCCTTTTTTTGTTAACCAGATTTCGTGTTCAGATTTTTTGTCCGGATTTATTTATTTGGATTTTCCAATCATTCGCAATTTTTTTTGTTATTTTTTATGCGGATTTTTGTTGTCCAAATTTTATCCAACTAGCCGGATTTTTTGTCATTCAGATTATTAGAAAAATATCAATATTCTTTATCCTTATTTTTGGTTATGCGGCTCTATAATTTTCTGTAATCCAAAAATATTTAGTGTATTATCTGTCAAAATGAGAGGCTATGATTATTTTCAATTTCCAAATTATCAGAATAAAATTAATCAGTCTTTAAATAAAATAATCTTGACCTTTTGTTATTTGGATTTTTTTTATTCCGGATTTTTTTTCTGATATCGGAATTTTTCTTTGTACCTGATCTTTCTGTTTTTTTTTTCTTTCTTCTTCTTATCTCTGATTAAGTGGATTTATTTATCCGGAATTTTTTTATTCTCAATTCTGTCATCCGTTATTTGTGTTGTACGAAAATCTGGTAAAACCGAATATCTGGAAAGAATCAAAACCTGTAAATTGAAAATTCGGTTAATCTGAAAATCCACAAAACCGAAAATCAGGAAAACCGAAAGTCCGTAAACAAGAAAATATAAAAAAAACTGATAATCCAATAAATCCGCAAACTCAAAAAATTAAAATCTGTTTATACCGAAAATGAAGTATTCGTTATGACCAATAACACAAACAAATAAATCCATTGCATTTGTTGAAGTTATGAGATAGCCTATTTATCAACATTTCCCTCATGCCTATGATGGAATAATCTCGCAGAAGGAATTAGAATCTTCCAATCCCAATATTTGTCTCCCTCATCCCTCCAATCTCTCCTAAGTTACTCGTTGTTTTTCTTAAGTTTTATTATCCACAGAGTTAACTTGTCTCAGGACTTTGTATCCCTTCTTCAATAAGAAAATTGATTCGTGTGTCCGTGGATTAGGGATGTCCAGTTGCAATGTATGGAAAATATTGAATTCTGATTGATTGGAAATATTATTAACTTATAGAACTGACGATTAGTAATAATTTTAGGGGTTTTATGTACATAATAAATACGAGAACCTCAAAAATCAGTTGAGGATAATAATTGTTACAGACGTATGTAAATATTTATTTCATTTAATTTGGAATTGGTAATTCAGATTACAAAATCTAGACAATCTAAAAATTATTTGAATATTAAACACGTATAATTAAATATATAGCTCACACATGATTTTAATAGCAAAGATATAGTATTTCATTAGATAATTCCATACATTTCCCATGGCATCTATTCTTATTCAAATGAGTAATTCACATTCAATTCACTAGATTGCTTTTAACATTAAGAACAGTTTCCTCTTAAGAAATTACCTAAGTAATATTCTAGTGAGCCTTAGGCCACAAATCGAATAAACGATAATTCCTGTGAAGATTTTCTTGAATAATCAGTGGAGATGCATTAGTGCCATGAATTATTGGATGAGTTTGCCTCAAAACATGTTAGCAGCATCTTTTTAGCTGATTATTCTGTGGAAATTATTTTCGTGATAGGAATATGTTTCAGGCATCAAAATTCAGGAATCAAAATATGTTTCAGGAATCAAAATTCAGGAATCAAAATATGTTTCAGGAATCAAAATTATTTCGTGTAAATTAGTTTCGTGATAGGAATATTTTTCAGGAATCTGAAAGTTGGTTGTAAAAGAGTTTTTTTCAGGAAAATTTGAATGCGTATCCGGTAAAAATAAAGAAATTCCAACACTAAGAAATTGCTTTTAACAAAAGCAATATTTTTCTAGCAATATAAGAGATTGCTTTTAGTAAAAGTTTTCTGGCGCGAAGAGTTAGTTTCAAACAGAGTATTCACTTGCTGTTCTGATTTCTCTCACAACAATATAGTATTTTGCATTTTATTTTAGTTAATTATAGTGTAATCTATTTTACAAAGGGCTTTAATCAACTCTCCGTAAAAAAATACAATTCAAATTTCTTCAGCGTAAATTAACATTTGACGGACGGAGTATAAAACATTCTAACTTCTGAAGAACAAATTTCCTTTCATCCAAAAAAACTGGCGACTGAAACGATTCTACAAATTGAACCAACTCAGCTGAATAAAACCTAATTGAATTATTTCGAAGATTGAACTCATCTGTCATGAGCTCACATTATCTATTTATTTTGTTTATCATTTGTTGTTTTTAATAGATTACATGTTAATTCATTTCAAATTATATGATTATCTGTTTAATTCAGCACATTAATTGATGCGTAAATTTATTTCATGGACAAAATTTATTTTAGTTAATTGCGATTGAATTACTGATTGGAATATGATAATCAATATCACTCAATTCATGAAGCGAATTTAATGAACTTTTTTTTACATATTCTAATCTACGTGTTATATAACGCATACTCAGTGAAATTAAAAGTATAAAAATTCAATAATCTCTAAACCTAAATAATGGATTTGCTACACAACTCTACAAACGAAAGTACTAAGACTATAAGAATGTAGTTAAACTCACATCAGAAGAGTGGGGCAAAATATTGGAAACCAATGAATACATAATGAAGCCGAGGAATTCATTTACATTCGATTAACTGTTTCGCATTGAAGATTTTTTTATTATAGAGATAGTTTCGGATAATGATAAATAGTGTATAGAATGTTGTTGGTAATTTTTTCCTAATGAAATTATTGAACCAAATAGATGATTAGTAAATTATCTGCAAGAATTAGAAAATTTTTAAATTTCGTTTGAAGATATAAATAAGATTATATCATTTAAAATAGAGATACAAATTTTTTGAGTCGAAGCTCACAGTTTGCTTTTTAATCAGTTCTATTTAAATACTAACGGCACTTGTATCTTTATTTCTAATATTTCAATCCATTACAATCAAACGTGCTTCTCTGTATATGCACAAAAGTACTTAAAATAGCGTATAAAAGGTACACTGCTGAACTAATAGCACGCGCTTTTCTTTTCACTGGAAAGGTGTTCTCCGATAGAATTCTCCTGAGTGTAGAGACGATCAGAAAGAAATTCTGAAGGTATTTGCTGGAAGTTTTTCTACAAAGGCAAACCTATTGGAAACTTGGAGAAACTTTGATGTCCTGAGAATGTTCAAATGGCATCTTTAGGGAATATGACAACAAGTCACTTTATATAATGGATGCTGTGATTTGCCATAGAATTCACAGTTAAGAAGTTATCTGATTTGCTTCAAATTTGTTAGAATGGAAAAAAATTGGGTGACTGCTTTCACCTTCTAATAAATTCTGAGAGATTATTGAATCATTATTAAATATTTTAAGCGGCTTCTGTCTGTCTGTCACAATCTGTACTAATAATTTCCTTAGTTTGTTTATTTATTTATTATTTAGTGTCCGCTTTTACTCGATGGGTATTAAACATGAAGAATGCACGGGAATATATTGACTTGATATTTAAATTCCCCTGTTTTTATTCAATTTTTAAATTTATTTCAACTATAAAATAAATTACACTATGTAGAAAATTTAATTTTAATTGAATTCATTAAAAGTAACGTAATAATGGAAAATAAATTGGTATTGATGATGACCCGTTATTTTTAACGGGAAAGTACACCAGTAACCAAATAAAACGTTAAACGAGGAACTGGTAGCTAGGACATGAACTTATTTTGATAACAGTTCAATAAATACTTTCAGTAAACTAAATTTTATTTGATTTAATTCAAGGTGAAAATAATGATGAAAAAGTGCAATACTTGTTATAATAATAATGGTTGGTATTCATTTCCTCACTTTTAATATCTCATAAATTCTTTTTACTTATACTTTAATGTTGTCGATAATGATCATGGATGCTCATTACTTGAAGTAAGCCATACGATATAAAATAATGTTTCTGCTTACTACTAATGGCTAGGTAAAGGGTCAATTTCACAAAAAGGTCAAAATGAACAATAAATAAAGCGGCAGTGAAGGTATATGCGTTCTATGAGTGCCCGTTATAGTTGGGTAGGAGCATAGCAAATAGATTTATTTACTATAGGTAGGAGACCTCTTTTCAATCCTTTGCATTCTTATGTATGATAATTATGGTAGTTATTAAATTATGTTAACTGTTACAATGATGAATCATTTTTATTTGTTAACATTTAAATATATAAATGTAAATTAATTTGACATAATATCTATATACATGTTTCATTTTAATTATTGATTGAATTTAAACAGTTTGTTGTGCATCTTCTAAGTCCCAACGTAAACTACCTATTTCAATTGATTAATTAATATTCAATTATGAATTCATTCAATTGAATTTATTATTTACTGTTAACGATTTCTTCCTATTTTTCCAATACTTATCATTTATAGTTTTATTTTATTATTCTTTAATGTTTTGTTTTCTCTCAGTTCTATGCCTACTTAAGTTGGAGATATGGATGCAAGAAAAAGAACTAAATATTGATTTATTCATTAGTGATTATTTTATTTGAAATTAATTGTTAATTGTAATATTAATATAGTTAATATTATAAATGAATAAAAATGAATTTATATAAATCAAAAATGACTTTTATCTAAACATTTATAAACCTAATACTTAATTGAAAAAACAGCTTCTAAATTAATTAAATGACAATGGCTGATACTAACAGCCTTTAATTACATGGAACTTACAGCTCTCTGTCAGTATTGACAACATTGGTTTGTACTCAACTTTTGATTAACTATAATTTGTCACTAATAATTCACCTCATTAATTAGAATTATTAGATAGAAAAAAGGAACAAGAACAAGAATGTTTTCTTTAGAGATAAAAGTGGTCGAGTTAAGCTTCAGTAACTCCTCTACGGGAATGGTATGACAAACCTCCATCTGAAATGTACAAATAAAACATAGTGTTATTTATAATGTTGTTAGTTGGGCAGACAATAGATAAAATCCAATGAAAGTTTAAAAATTTTACATAGATATAATTAAATATAAATATAATTATAAAAAATATTCCTTTTCTATAAATATACTTTAGTAAACGTATTGAAAAAAAAATCAATATTAAATCATGGTCATAATATTTTGATTACGTTACAGGATACCTACTTAGTGATGACGTCACAGTATATCTACCTATTTGTGATGACGTCACGACTCACCCGAAGTTAGTGGTCCAGATGCAAGCATCACGTAAAAATTCCCCTCATCCATATCGAAAGTAATTCCGTTTATCACCATTTTAGTAGCTCTGTTGTAGCGGCAGTAGATTTTCCCATCTATTTGGTACATCTGGTAATTGTAGAGTCCTTCTTTCTCCTGTGGAAACAGTTTCAGTGTTATAAAATAGATACACTGTACTTACCTATTTTGACGTTAAAATGTCTCACTTGGTACACACCCTCATCCTCATCCTAATGAAGTAGCGTTTCGTCACGGTAGTTTAAAGAACTGATTTTATTTCAGGATATAGAAAAGCATGTGTAGGTGGTATCTATTTAAGCCAATATGTTCTAAATAATTAAACTGAGAATAATGATTGACTCGACGTGACTATTTTATCGTGTGAATTGCGTGTTATTTTTGCCCAGGTTTACACCTCACTTGTAGACAGAATAATCTTCTTTCCAAGGACTAATTAAGATTTAACTCACCGTTGTAATGAAATAATCAATTGCTTAGTACAAAATTGTATTAAAGCAATGATATTATCATAAGGTGTTGGATAAAAACTATAAAATAATGAACATAAACTGTTATAAAAGTCTGATTCAAGTCATTTTGCCTCATTTTTTGAGTGTAAATTAGTTTTCTGCTCGACTAATAGCATTATTAATAGGATTTAAAAATCACACCTATTTCCTAAATATAGTGTATAATAAATATTTGGTGAATGACAAAAATTTACTCACATTCACATGGAATTGGTTGGAGTAGTTATCATAATTCCAAGTCATTGTGACGTCAACCTCTCCGTTATAAATTCTACAAGCCACTACGCTATCACTGCCCTGCAAATAGAAAAGAAAAATAGGAAGACAATTCAAGGGCTCAAGTGAAGTAGAATTACTTTATATCTCATAATAAACTAATTTGAAAAGAAACTGGAATAATTAAGGTCTTTGAATTTTTTTAACAGAAAGTTACATTTCCATTATATTTTAATCGGTGCTTAGTAAAACCCATATACTATACTGGCAGTTTTATAACCGCGTTTTTCACTGCCCAGTTTACGCGTCTTCAATTAATCACTGTTAAATGAATGGTAAGCAAATTTGCACAGTATTCTAGCGTTTTTACCGCCTTCCATTCATTTAACCGTGATTAAATGAAGACGCGTAAACTTGGAATTTAGAACACGGCGGTGAAACTGCTACTATAGCATGGGCCTAAATTGACCCCTGGTAATGTGACTCCAGTATTGTAATTTGACTCCCATATAAAATAGTACATCAAAATATGCTAATTCCAGGTATTGGCTTTATAAGTGATGTATGTTATGAAGTCGCTCCTCACTTCATAAATTTACTAATATACTAACTATAATATTTTGTACAATTATACCTACATGATTACTCTTAAATAACATGCAGCAAAACCTCGTTGTAGACCCGCCTCCTAGTACACAAACCTCCTATAAGACCAAGAAATTTTTGAAACTGTACTGGAAAAAAACCTCGTACTTGACAAAATACAATTTTTGTCACCTGACAGTTATTCTAGTGTAAATATTACAAGGAGTAATAATTATAATACTGATTTGATGATAAATCTCTAATTTGAATAATGTATTATATTTATTTATGCTGTTTTTAGGATAAAACATAAGGCAGAATCGGTTTAAGTTTTGATGGTGGAGTCTGTGCTAAAAAAAATTGATGTGAAAAGTAATAGAAAACTAGATAGAGTGAGGACTATTATATTTTCATAAAATGATAATTTAATTGAAAAAATATTATATTCATTTTAATCGAAGCAAAAAAATAATTCTGTTTCTATATTTGTTTCTCTTCAAAATTGGTATGTTAGTCACCATTAATTTGGCATTAAAGTTATCATAAACAAATTGAGCTATCGAAATATTAAAGTCACCGCTTTACTTTTAGAGAAAACGATTCTGGTCTAGTAGGAAACTAATAAAGTGAGTTTCTTACTAGACCAAACAAACTTGGAACGTAACTCTGGTCTACTACGAGGTTTTGCTGTTGAAGGATATTGATGACTCTAGCTGCTGGCTACTTAAAGTTTAATATCACGATATTTCGATCCGTTTTCTTGGATCATTTTTAAGTAAAATAATAATTGCATAGAGAAACATAACAAAATAAATACCCCACTATGAATAATCCTGGCAACCAAATCTACAGAAGAATCTTAAATAACCATCGCCCTTTCTGATGTAGACGCAATATGAAGAGTCCAGAGGATCAGAAGAAAATATTTAGAAAACCATAAACTAATCTAGTAGCATGGTTATATAATATTAACCGTAATATTTAATTAAGTGCATCATCCATCAAATAATAGTAGTAGTAGTTTTCTTGATGATCTTGACGCTTCAGAAAATGCTATTTCGCGTCGTACTTCAATTTATGGTTCTTCAGTTGTTACTGCTATACTATCTCATTCAGTAATTGAGTTTGTTGCAGGTAGGCTATAAGGGGATCACGGTTGAAGTTTCCATCTTGTTGCTCAGCCAGCATAATTTTCATTATATTATCAGTGTCATCATCTCGTGTCTGTGGATATAACTGTAGTCTAACATCTTGAAGTGAGTGACATTCTGCCAGCAGATGCTTGACAGTTAGAGGAACGATGCAGTCTTCACAGTACTGTTGTTGTCTATTTTCCATCAGGTGTTGATGTGTTATTTTCGTATGTCCAATCCTGAGTCTAGCCAGTATGATGTCATATTTCCTGTTTTCGGTATTACTCGAGTGCCATACGTTTGCGGTGTTCTTCAATTTACGCAACTTATTTCTTTGGGTTTCGCGCCATTGTTTGCTCCATTTTTCAGAGATTTTGCGCTTAATGATAGGGTACCAGTCCCTGCAGGGTATCTCTTCGTTACAAATCGGTGCATCTTCTTCGGCAGCGGCACGTGCCATCTGGTCCGCTCTCTCATTACCGGTAACTCCAACATGGGCTGGGCACCAACAGAATTTAACTGACTTGCCCTTCCTTTCCAATTTAATTAGCCAAGTTACTATCTTTTGTATCAGAGGATGTGTAGTGTCGTAATGTTCGACAACTTGGAGAACACTGAGAGAGTCACAGAAGATAACAAAGCAGCTTCTATTAACAGTATGGGCAATTTGTAGGCCGCACAGTACTCCACAGAGTTCAGCAGTGAATATGGAGCTCTCTGCCATCAACTTCATTTTCCGTGTACCACGGAGACTAACAGCAGAGCATCCAACACCATCTTCACTCTTGGAACCATCAGTATAGATTGAAAATTGGTCACCATGACATTCGTTGGCATGCGAGTAGAATAATTGCCTCATCACATAATCGCTACATGTATTTTTCTTTGGGTAATCGTATGAGGTACAAAGAGCATCAGCTGAAAGTTGCCACACAGGAACGGTTCCAAATGAAAATGGGAGGGTGGAGATATCAATGTTTAGATGTTCTGTTATATTTTGATTCGATTTGATATTGGACTAATTACAAGTCGGGTTCCCTCTGTGAGTGACTGTACAATATTATATGTTGCTGAAGTGGGTAGTTGCATCGTTCTTGCGTAATATTGCAGTGTCAGTTGCTCACGACGTAATTCCAGTGGGGGTTCTCCACTATATGCATACAGACTCAGAACAGGGGACGATCTATAAGCCCCGATGCAGAGCCTGATCGCTGTGTTGTGCACCGGATCAAGCAATTTCAGGACAGCTTGAGAGGCTGAGCTGAAGATGACAGATCCATAATCTATCTTAGATTTTATTATTGCTCTATACAATCTCAGCATCGTGGTAGCGTCCGATCCCCATGTTGTGTGGGAGATGCACTTCAGCAGATCTAATCTTTTCTGGCACTCCTGCTTCAGGAGAATAATATGCTTCTTCCACGTTAATTTATAGTCAATTGTCATACCAAGGTACTTTATTGACTCTCTGTTGGGGATTATTGCATAATTCAGGAACAATTTCAAAGGAGTTTGAAACTTTCTTCTTCTATGGAAATGGATGCAATTTGTCTTAGCGGCAGAGAACGAAAAGCCGTGGGTGTTTGCCCATCTACTGATCCTATTTATGGCACCTTGAAGCCAGGGATATAGCCACCACTGCAGTAAATCAGCAGGTCATCAACATACAATGAGGCTTTCACATTAGAGGGTACACAATCCAAAATACCATTTATTGCCAGGGAAAACAAAGTGCAGCTTAGCACTCCACCCTGGGGGACACCCTGTTCAAGAACGTGGGGTACAGAGAGAGCTTTTCCTATTTTTGTTTTAAAATAGCGATCAGACAGATAGTTTTCGATGTACATCGGCAGTTTTCCCCTCAGACCAGCACCATGCATAGCAAGGAGTATACCATATCGCCACGTGGTGTCGTAGGCTTTTTTCATGTCAAAGGAGACGCACAAGGTATGTTGTTTGCAATTCAATGAGTCACTGATATCTGCTGTGAATCTGTTTAAAGCATCAACTGTACTATGCATTTTTCTAAATCCATACTGATGCAACTTGATCTTATTCATTGACTCTAGAACCGTAGTTAGTCTATTGTTAATTATCTTTTCCATTAGTTTACCAACACAGCTCGTCAATGAGATTGGTCTGTAGTTTTCTTCAAGCGTAGAGTCCTTTCCAGGTTTTGGAAAAGATAGCACGATGCTTGAGCGCCACTGTGACGGATAGGTTCCAGCATCAAATATTCTATTCATTATTGAAAGTAAGAATTTGAGGCATGTACTGTGAGACCTTTTAATCATAGAGTAGCTAATTTTGTCCTCTCCTACTGCTGAATTCCCACATGTCGATAGCATCCGTCTAAGTTCAAGTATTGACAAAGGGCTATTATAGGAGAGTTCATCACGAGAAGCAAACCGGAGGGGTACCTCAGCAGTTCTCCGGCGTCTTTTGAACTCAGGCGAGTACGCCTCATTGCTACTTACTCGTTCATAATGAGATGCCATTAATTCGGCAACTTGTTCCTGGTCAGTAATGGGGTTACTCCCACTGTTAAGACATGGCGGTTTATTGCTTTGATAGCAACCTCTAATCTTACGTACACGTTTCCATATCTTTTTCATGGGAGTAAGGGCATTGAGACTATTGATGAAATTGCGCCACGATTTCTGTTTGGCTTCAAATTTAATTCTTTTAGCGATTGCTCTTGCTCTACAGTAAGCAATTTTGTCCACAATTAGGCCACTTCTTTGGTACTGTCTGAGCTTCAATTTGCGGTCATTGTTGGCTGCAGAGCATTCTTCAGTCCACCAGGGGACAGTTTTTGGCCGGATATTTCCCTTACTCATTGGAATAGAAATAGTTGCAGCTCTTATAATATGGGTATTGTAGATCTCTACTAGTGCATCTATGCTATCTTCTTCGAGGAATCGTTCATAGTCTTCAATATGGGTCTCTCTGTGGAATAAATCCCAATTGGCATGGTGTTCCATGAATCTTACAGCATCTACATGGTTCTCCATCGCCAGCTCTTCAATGATTATAGGGTAATGATCACTACCATAGAGATCATCCAAGACATACCAATTGAGTTCTGGGAGTATGTTTCCAGAGCACAGCGAGAGGTCCAGAGCAGAGAGAGAACCAGTCTGGACATGGAAGTGTGTAGCACATCCTGTATTCAGAATGCTCATAGAGGAAGCCATAAGGGAAGCCTCAATTGTTCGGGACCTAGGGTTTTGTATAGTGCACAGATTGTCCCATAAGGGGTGACGTGCATTGAAGTCTCCACACAGTATTAGTGGAGATGGTAGAGAGTCAATGAGGGACATGAGATCATTTTGTTGGAGGATATCCTGTGGGGGTATGTAGATATTGCAGATTGTATATTGCCGAGATAGTCTGATTCTAAATGCAGTGGCTTGAAGGTTGGTTTGAAGATCAATTTTCATATGAGGTACATCGTTACGGATTATTGCAGCTAATCCGTGACCAGGAGTTGGTATATTAAAATCACTATATATAGTATAGCCACTAGGTGGTCGAAAAGTTCGGTTGCTGAGCATTGTTTCTTGCAAGACAGCTACAGCTGGATTTTGTGTTGCCAAAATATTGCAGAGGTCTTCATATTTAGAAAAATATCCTTGGCAGTTCCACTGTAGTATTCTATAAGAGCATTGAGGCATAGTGTACAAAATTGTCAGTAGAATTATCTGAAGAGATAGCACTACTTATCACTGCTGATCTTATCTTTATCTTTATCTCTTCTTGATTTTCTTAGAGTATTTAGTAATTCATTTTCTTTTTCTTTATTAATAGTTTTTCTTATATCGGGGGCGGAATTCCTTTTTTTCTTTATAAGTATTTTGTCCGGTGGTTCGGATACTTGCATCTCTTCTGGGTCTTCCCGATCATGAATTAGGAGATTGAAGTTGTCGTCATGTTTTGGCTGCTTTACTGGTTTTCTTGGGGTTGTCGAGTTTTGTGAGTCTGCTTGGTCTGGAGGCGAGGAGTCCCTCCTCTCAAGGGGTCGTTTTTGGGACCCCTTCGAATGTTTCACATGGTTGTTTGGAGTTTGCGATTTGTTGTTATTCACATCAGCTGGTTTTGGAGAATCTGTAGAGAGGTTACTTTTGGTGACGGAGGCATAAGATTTACCAATAGGCATGTTTATATTCATTTGGGCTCTAGCTTCGGCAAAGGTCAGGTGTTCTTTAGTCTTCAGAGTCAAAAGTTCTTTTTCAAATAGGTATTTTGGGCAGGTTTTTGATGTAACACTGTGTGGTTCTTTGCAGTGTATGCAATTTATTGGAAGTGTGCACGTTTCAGGTTTATGGTCTCCTTCTACATTTTTGCCACATCTGAAGCAGACAGGGACAGGTCTCCTGCATTTTGCTCCAGAGTGACCATAGTGTTGGCAGTTGAAACAGCGTCTAGGTAGAGGGATATATGGACGAATCCTCTCCTTCAGTCCTGTTCGGATGGTTATTCTGTCCGGTGGAGTTGGCGTGTTGAAAGTCAATATTAATGTTGATGTTGGATCAGGGTTTGCTGACTTAGGGTTCCTGATGATTCGTCGGCATTGGATAACACCGTGTTCAGATAAACCCTCTCTAATGTCCTGGTCCGAGTAACCCTTTAAAAGAGCACACGTCAGGACTCCTTGCGACTGATTGTAGAATTCATGAGCGGTCACAGTGACTGGCTCAGACATTAATTCTTTCATTTCTACCAGTAGTTTTCCTTGTTCTTCAGATTTCACTTGCACAGTCCATGTTTTATTGTGATAATCCTCAGATATTCTTTCACATTGTCCGATGAGGTTTTTAATTGTTTTATCAACTTTAAACATATTTAACTTAGCTATATTAGATTCACCAGTTGATTTTATTGAGTAGAATCTAGTAAATTTCTTTGGTCCAAACATATCAAGGTTCATCATATTATGGTTTTCTCTCGGTCTTGCAGTTCTAATATTCTGCGGTCTGTTCACTCTCTGAACACGTGCATCAGATTTTGATGCACGTGATTGGTTAGAAGATTGGGGCTCTGCTAGGCCACTGGGGTTTTTGGATATATTCATAGAGTAGTCCATATCAGAGTCCAAATCGTGATCGGTGCCAGTCGTTTTCTGAGCAGGGCTGGGCTGGTCTCCACCAAGCCCTGGATCAGCTAGTTGATAACGGACAGTCTCCTCCTGATCTGAGAGAGACCGACCGAGCGCGACACTCCTTCTGCTATCCGCAATAGGAGTCCCGTTAACGCTGTTAGCTTTTATTTCATAAGTGGACTTTATCATATTTTCTATTGGTACCCTATAGATAGGGGGGTTTATTAATGGGGTCACCTTCCCCAGCTATTCTCTTCATAGCTGAGCCATATCAGTTTCCAGTCATATCCAGGGGTCCGTCCACACCATCTCTTAGTCTGGAGCCTCAGGTAGAGCCAATCTAGCATGATTGAATCTGCCTGAGGGTCGAGACCCCCAGCTAGCATAGCCTCTACCATCATTGGCCCACACAAGCCCCCTCACCATGTCAAGGTGGATGGCTCGAGGGGGCATCAAATAATAAGGTGGGTGAAATTTCTGGTGATCAAATTATCGGCCATGATTGTAATTATCGATATATACCATTGCATCATTGATTCTTACCTTTTTATCATTTATCTTTATCATTATGTGATCACTTCTTACCATTATATCATATATCTTTACCATTATATCGTCAAACCTTAACATTATATCATATATCTTTATCATTATATCATATATCCTTACCATTATATCGTCTAACCTTACCATTTTATCATCTATCTTTCTCATTATATGATCACTCATTACCATTCTATTATCGAAGGACAGACCACCAGCGACATAACCATTCGCAGTGTTGGGGTCAACTTCTCCCATGATCTCAAACTGGTAATCCTGGTCAACTTTGGTGTAGGTGAAAAGACTTTCACAGCTGGGGACATGGGTAAATAAAATATAAACTATTAAAACAATTAAATTGATTATATAGATTCGTACTCAATGAGAATTTTTTATCATCAAGATGGTTATTAGTCCAGGTTTTTTTAATGCTTGTTCCTGACAATGAATTTACATCTTTGTATTTGAAAGATTGAAATCTATAAAAATATCTTCAACGCTGATTTTTGATCAATAAATGTGCAGATAATTTTGAAAGAGCATTAGGTAGCTCATACCCTAGAAATTTATATTATAGGTATCCTATATGATCGGGATACCGTAATGCTATACAAAGTTCACTTATAACATCAAGACGGCTACTGAATAGTTAAATCATCAGAAAGAATTTTTTAATCCAAATATCACCATTCATTGAACTTTTAACATCTTATATTTAGATACTTTTAACTGATTTTAGCAATATACAAAAAGTCTTTCACTTCGGATCGATTGGAATAATTACTTAAAGATAACATTCTTATTTTCCACCAAATTTTTTTTCATGAACTCACTTTTGGTCAGCTTCACAACCAAATGGAAGTCCAAAACAACCCTTGGTGACACCGCAGCCACAGTAAATATTCTCCTGGAACATTTGAGCATTAGTTAGCAAGAATGAAAGAAAAAGTGAAGGTGGTACCTTTATTAATTTAAGGAAGCCCGATAATAGTCGTGCTATAATAAAACTAATTATTATATAATTTTTTCTTATGTGTCCGAAAATGTGGACCTGACCGATAATTAAGAACTTACCCTAGCACGAAAATGATAATTTCTAAATTTGATTATAACTAAACATTATTCTGAATATTGCAAATGGTTATTACATAGATTGAAATTGTTACCTGGATTGGTTTGGTACGATTCCATACGCCGGAAAGAAGACCTCTTCTCGGTGCTTCCTATTTTGAAAATCAAAGTACATAAACAAAACAAACTCATTGTATACACAACGGAGTATAATTAAAATAGCGATAAATAGATAATTATTAAAAGCGAAAAATAGATAATTATTAAAAGCGATAAATAGAAAAGAAAAGAACTAAAGCTAAAGTAATTTCTCCATAGAACCAATCGTTTGATCAGTCTCTTTTTCATATATTCGCCTTAGCTCATCACTTATGGTTTGCCTTACATTATTCTCATTATCTCTGAAATTTGTATCCAATAAAATGTCTGGTTACCACCAAAAACCCCTCTTTTGTTAATCAGTTTCATTTACAGTTATCCAGTATTATGCGGTGAAATTTTCCATGGTGGAATGGATCATTCCATCGGTGGATCTATTTATGGTTGAACTTTCCTCGGGGGAATTTATCAAGAACAAATTTTCCTTAGAAACAGAACTATGAGTAATCTTACGGTAATTTCGACTGTCGTAGTACTACTCGCAGTAGAAGCTGTAGGTGTCGTAGTAGTAGTTGTAGTTGGCGGAGAATCGACTACTGTCACTTTCTCAGAGATAATACCAGTCCAGAAAGTAGTAAAATCTTGAACTACGGTAGCTCTGGAAAATAATACAAATAACTATCCATCATCCTTCTCTAATTAATTTATTATTTTAGTTTCACTTATGTTACGTATATATGCTTCATTGCTCTCAACTTTATTCTACTAAAGTAAAATAAAGAAAAATTCGAAGAAGCAGTCAAGCAAAAAAGTGGTTCTTTTAACTAAGTCACCTACCACTATTCGGTGACAGCTCATGGATGCAGAAAAGCTACTCTGTAAAAGCAGTACTCTTTAAAATGAAACACACACTTCGATGCACTCACGAATAAGTGGAAAATAACGAATTGGATGTAAAAGGAGAATTCATATAAGATACGAATCTATTTTAGAAGTTTGGGCTAATGGATTACTAGGAATAGTAACAATTCTTAACACTATTTTCTTTTAAATAAGTTGGTATGGTACCTGAATGTAACATTTCCTCTGAACGTAGCAAAGGGAAACCACTGAACTCTCACTTGACTTTTATTGTCGGGAATGCGATGGGTGACGGTACTCTGAAAAAAAATAGAATGAAGTTATGATTTTTTTATTTGAAACGATATATAAAGGGTTATTCGATATTTTTTTTATAAAATTTAAGGAAGTTTGAAATTTTGTTTTAAACAGTATCGACAAAATTAATTTTCATATATTCACATATAAGAATATACACGAAGGCTATAAGTTGTATGTACTACAATTGAATGATATATACATAATTTTCTTAAAAAATTTTTTATATATATTTTTCAAAATTGAATCTTTCATATTTTTATAATTTCTTAATACTTACATTTACATCGCTGTTGCAGGATATCATCTTGTGAATCTTAGAGGAGAATATTCCCTGGATGGTGTCATTATCATCCCTGGCCTGGATTAGGAACCCTAAGAATTTATCCCCAGTGGGAGATGAGAGAGTCACCTTAATCCCCTCGGAATTGGCACCCACTGATGTACCTACAAGAAAAATAATAGAAAGATAAAACTTTAGTGAAAAGAACTAAACAATATACAGTTATTAATCAAGCCCCTTTAGAAGTTCTTTTCAGACTGAACTCTGATTTTCAGATTTTCTTAAATTTTGTTCAACCAATTATCCTAAACTTATATTAAATATCTGGAATGTATATATATTACAAAAGAACTTTAAATATTTTTTTATTTATGAAAGATAACTAAATAAAGTTAAATCTTGCTAGCTGTATATCTTACCAGAATCCAGAATATAGACAACTAATAATACTAATTATTATTGTACAAAGAAAAGTATATTTAAAACATTTAGTGGTTCAAATAAGGTTCACTCACCATCAGTGATTAACTGGAAAGGGGAATCCGATGTCTGTGGTATGTTGAGACCGTGGCGGGGCAGCATTTGGTCACAGGCAGCAGTGGGAGCCCCAACGGAGAAGCCCTGGGCCTGGTGGGTTAGGACCGACACCACGATAAAAACTGAAAAAAAAAATTGTATTTGATTATGAAGAAACTGTGAACTAATTAGAGTAATGAATAGAATTATTTTATAATGTATTTTGAACTATGCTATTCATTTATATATTTAAATTTTTTTTGACTATTTTATTCATATTCTGATTTCAGAATCTCTTGCACTTTTTCTTGTATAGTATGCATCAAATTACCATTGCCGCAATACACAATATTTCAATCAACGGCAAGTATGACAATTTAAATGAAGCAACATTCTATGTAGTACCGGTACTGAGATATGAAGCTCTTTACGTTATATTAATTTACAATTTACCAATTATCTGATATCCCATGGAGAAATACTTCACAATGATATCTTATTTATAATAAATATTTCGAAGAAATGAAATGCAAAAAAAAATCATTGTTTTTTTATTAATCATTGATAATTTTCGTTTAAAACACTCTCATTACATGCGTGATTTATAAGGTTGATGGGTAGGCAATTTCTATATTTTACAACCTTGTATTATTTATTTATTTATAGATGAACAAATTTGCTTTCTTAGAAATAAATCTTGAACTCACCTTTTAGTAATTTCAATGACATCGTGAGTGGCACGCAATTATTTACTGAATTTAAATTCGCACTTATATCACTTTATTAATTTTGGAAACTCAAAAGTACTCCAATAAGATATTGCATGTGTAATGGTTGACACCCTACATCTATCACAGACAAACACACACTGTTGAAAAATGGTGTAGTAATTTATAGGTAATATAACAGGTAGACTGCAGTATATTAAATCGAAACATTATCTAATTCAGAAATATCATAACCATAAATTCCCCTTCTCATTCTATAAATAATATTTAAATGATATTAATTTTGTTAAATAGTATGTAAGTTACTAGTAGATCGGTTTAAAAGAATAGATCTAATTGTGCTTGAAGTCAATATGACATTGGTTGACCGGAAAGACCTCCCTTCCATATCCTTTGTACTGTCCTGGGGTGATATTCAACCTCTACACAAATTACAAGGACAAACATGCACCATATTATTTTGCTACAATTATTTGCCTAGAAAATGGTCCATGTATTTTAAAGACACGTATTTTGTTAATATGTGACAATGAACATAATATAGGTTAGGTTATATACATATCCTTTCCCTGTATATGTCGTTGTTTTGCACTATCAATTATATTCATCACTATAGGTCTAATTTTCCTTCCACTCTTCATCTTTCCCAGGTTCTATGTATTTCCAGAGATCTTAACTGTAAGCTCCTATTTATGTATTACATATTTGTTTATTATCCACTCTTTAGCTTATTACAGTAGATTTGTGCATTACCCTTTAAAATAATGAGACTTTTTTCTATATCTGATTTTCAGATTTTTCAGTATTTCTCAGTTTTCTCTTTTTATCTGCATTTCCGGATTTTCCGAAGTCTTATTTTTCCAGATTTATGGTTTCCCTAATTTTCGGTTTTCCATGTTCTGGTTTTCCGATTTTTTGGTTTTTGATAGTTTTCCTGATTTTTGTATTTTCCAGATATATTTTTTTCAATTTTTTATTTTTTAGGATTTTAGCTTACCGGATGCTCTATTTTTTTCCGTTTTTTCCCCGTAATCGACGTTTTATTCCTGATTTTCATTTTATTTCGAATTTTCAATTTTTTAGATTCTCATTTTTTTTTAGTGTTTTCAGATTTGAGGAATATTACTTAAAGCGTGACAGACTCCATGAAGAGAGACAGACAGCAAAATAAAAGATATGAAACTATTTATGGGAGGTGATGCATCTTACCCTTATTGGGCACATGCAGCTATCGAGATCCATTGAAAACCTCAACAGAGGCACATAGACAACAGTTTACATAGTAAAGTTACACTCAAAGCTTTTTTTTATTGTTTTGATCAATGCAACTGATGAGTTTCATATCTTTGCTGAAGTTTTTAAATATTCGTATGATGAATATATGCCGCAATACTTGTTTTAATTCCAATTTGCTAATTCCCATCAATAAATGATGCGTGGTTTTTATAATATCTACAATGTAGTTATTGAACAATATTTTGTAAGGACAGAAAATTATTAATTTTTACTAAATTAAGTAAAATTTAGTTTACTTCAAATCTTCATTTACAACTTAAACAAAGATCGAACATGCAATGTTTGTCAATGCACTTATAGCCGAAAATCAAAACAAAGAGTTTACGAACTTTTTCTTTAGCGTCATACTAGAATTTTGTACAATTATGGCACACTGAGTATTATTTATTTTTAATACTAAAAATTATAAAATTACTAAATTACTAATTTCCTGCAGATTTCCAGATGAATGATCCTGCTACACCTTAGTTCTACAATGCATTGTAATAAACTCATTATTTCCCCGGAGCCTGAGGAGGAGGACCTTTAAGTCTTCTTCACACATGTCAGGGATACGTCCGGGACGTCTCCGGTCCGTCTCCTCTCAGTGATTCAGTATCAGTGAGAAGATGTATCGTTACTTTAATTGCAACGGACACATTCACACAGTACCGGCTCCTCGCCGTTATAAAAAAATTACTGAACGAAGTAGTCTTTAAAGTGAAAAAGCTGACCCTCTCGCGACTGAATTAACAGGTATCTATTTATATCTCAGCAAGGAAAGAAGTTAGCTCATCAAGTAACTCATAGAATATTAACACGAGTTACCAAAGTTAATATTAAATTAACCATTTTACAGATATGACCAAAGTTTGTTGATACTCGAAAATGAATCACGAAATTCTATCGGTAAGTTTAGGTCCAACTTTAAAGTTTTCTTCACTACGGTACATAATCAATGGAACATGTACCTACACTTTACGTTATATCTTATCTGTAAGCAATGTAAATGATTAATATACTATTTGAATAATAATACAGGCATTAGTATGCTATCTGAAAAGACTGTTAAAATGATAACTGTTTAAATTTAAAAGAACTGCATCTTTAATCTGATTATATAATAAAAGTTAAGCTGCCTTTATGTAAGAAAATTATTCGGATGAAGATATATTTTATTTCTTATTGCTATAGAAATTTTCATTTCATCCATGTTTTAATTGATAATGATATAAATATGAATATTTTTTAATGAAAACCAAGTATATGCTTCATGTTACTAGAAAATTTTATCTAATATATGGTTTATTCACCTGTATATGTTTTTTTTATTGGTTTGACGTATTTGAGGAATTGAAGTTTTTCTATAATTCCTTTAGAAATTCCTCTAAAAATAAATATTAATAATGTAGTATATCAAACGCGTGATTCTAAAATATATACACTGCGACCAGAATTATTAGTGTTTATTGACTATATCTCAAAAACGGGCAGCGGTAAATTTACGAAATTTTCACCATAAGTGTAGAAGAATATGAGACACATTCGTGTCATTATACGAAGGTTAACTCTTTTTAATTTTAAATTTATTTAATATTTCCATTTTTCAGGTGACCAGAATTATTAGTCCCGATTTTTTCGTTTCTTTATAAATTTGTTACAAGGATAAATAAAGGAATTTTTTAAATAACAAAACTTTTAACATCAAATACCAAATACAAATACACTTTGTAAACACAAGAAAGTAGTCAATAGTGAATTTAATATGGCAGAAATCATGATTATTTCCCAATGTGAGATCCTTGGGATTTTATGACTTGAAACATTCGTTCAGTGACAGAATCTGTTAGTTTTTTGATAGTAGAAGGATCCACAGCCTTCGCAGCATTCTGCATGGCAGCCCAGAGATCATTTTTTGATGAATACTGCTTCCCATTGCTGTAAACACTTCTTTTGAAGATGGCCCATAAATTTTCAATGGGATTTAAATCGGGTGAGCAGGCAGGCCAGTCCATCAGGGTGTTATTCTTGAAGCCCAGTGAGTGCAAGAACTCTTTGGTTTTCTTTGCTGCATGCGACGGAGCATTATCTTGCATAAATATGATTTTACGGCGTTGTTCCAAAGGCAAGTCATCTAACCAGTCTGAAAGAGCAGAATCAATGAACTCACAGTAGCGCTTAGAATCGAGTTTAACACCTTCTTGCACCTTCACAGGACCAATGAGTACATCCCCTATAATTCCCGCCCAAAACATCACCCCTCCACCACCTTGCTGACGTCGCAAACGCATTTGGGAAGGGTCATCCCCAAACACCCATCCTTTGGACCATCCATCAGGGCCATCCAAAGTTGCTCTACATTCGTCAGTGAATAATATAAGCTTTGGAGATGTTCTCATATATCTCTTGGCCCAATCTAGACGCCTCTCTTTGTGTTTTGGGGTGAGAGGAGGAGTTATAGTGGCTTTTTTTTGTTTAGCAAATTTTCCAAGAACTGAATTGCGGGTCAATTTAGACACATCTGCAACCCCGGAAGCGGAAAAAATGTCCTTGCTTGTTGAACCAGGGTTCTTCTTCAATGTAGCCTTCAGGCGGCGCACATCCCTTTTTGATAGTTTCCTCAATTTGCCTTTATCCTTGCGTTCTTTACGAATTTTCGGATTTTCCAAAAAACGCTTGATGGTTTTTACATGGCGTCCAATTTGTGCAGCTATTTCAGCTTGAGGCGTCTTCTTAGCTGTTAACTTGATGATAAGGTTTTTTTCTTGCTCTGAAAGGTCCTTTCCACGCCCCATTTTCAACTAATTAAATAAAAATTATGTACTGGACTAATAATTATGGTCACCTGAAAAAAGGAAATATTAAATAAATTCAAAACAAAGAAGAGTACAACTTTGAAAATTAGTTAGAACGTGTCTCATACTCTTCTACACCTATGGTTAAAATTTCGGAAATCTTCCGCAAACGGTTTTAGAGTTATGGGCAAAAAACTCTTTGGACTAATAATTCTGGTCGCAGTGTATTAATGGATTTCATTAAAAAAATATCAATAATATTACTTAATGTCGATAACAGCTGGTAATCTCCAAGTTTGTCAGCAACTGTGTGTATTTTATGACAATAACGGCCATTTAAAAATAATAATCTCTTAAAATTGTTTAAATTATTTAGGTATGTATATGTTGATTATATGTACTTACAAAAAAAAAAAGAACTCAGAGATAAGAAATAAAGTATAAAATCTTCATAAAATATTACATACCTCTGGACGGTGACAGGTGACTTTCTTCACGAAGCCGCTCTCTTTTCTGACTGCTTCTTCCAGTCCCTTGTACTTAATTTCCTTTTAAATTAAACGTTAAACTCCTTCTAAATTAAAATGAAACTGAAATCAGACTGAAGGCACTATTCATATGTAAAAAGTTTGCTTTCTCTTTTCATCAGTATCCTTTTAACGGGGGTTGGAGATGGACCCTAGAAATTATTATGGTTATCACTTTATATTTGTCTGGGGTTCTTAAGCCGAGAGTTAAAAATAGAATTTACAGTGAAAATTCCTTACATCGAATTTTCTTACGGCTAATTTTCTTGCGGCGAAATTTCCTACGACGAATTTTCTTGCGGCGAAAACTCCTAGTACCGTCCAGGATTGCTGAGAGGTTAGCGCCGCAGACTGGAGACTGCAGATCGTCAGATCGAGTCCCGGATAGACCATTTCATTACCAAGTTCATTTCTTCCCATTTAATTTGTATATAACAACATGTGACGTGGTGTTGCTACTAAAAATTATTTGTGTTGCTTCAAATATAATTTTTGTTGACATAACAAAATACATTTTTTGAAATAACAGTTTTGTAATGTTACTATAACTAATAAGCTCTAGTTACTATCATCTTAAATTTTTTAGTGTAACTATAACAAAAAATCCGTAACAAAAAAATATATTTACTGTAACAAAATTATTTTGATGGCTCATAGCTGACTAATTTATTTTGTTGATACAACCATAAACCTACTTTTTTTGGTTGTAACAACAAAACCGTTCTCTGTGTGTAGATATGGTTGCTGCAGCAAATGAATTATTATATCAGATAAAATAATATTTTTAGAACTCATTGCCAATAATATACAGTATTAATTATTGTTGATTATTTTTAATGTATTCTATTTAATTTTAGTTCATTTATTAGACTAGAGGAATGCTTCACTCTTATTGCAAATCGCACTTATAATAAGTCAGATAAGTGTTGAACAGGGATATAGCAATTATTTCCCCTGGAATTAAAATATTGTAAAGTGACTTTGTTCATTTGGTTGGTATAGTATTCAGGCTGTTTAGCAATAACTTATGCAGGTGGTAGATTAAAAATAATAATATTTGCAATATTTACGGCGAAAACAACTTGACTGAAAACTAGCAACCAAATTGCCAAAGTTACTCCTCAATTATTTTTCTATATTACTTTTGTAGTTATTATATTGTGTTAAACTGATAAAATTAAGATTTATTTTTCATTTGTTAGCATTTTATCTTACATTATATAAAGACATATGCACATGTTTTCTTCTATTTAGTTGAAATAATTTTCATCATTGTTTATCAATTTAGTAAAAAGTGGAATTATTCAATAAAATATTTATATGTATGTACTCGATTTCAAAATAGCGTCAGCTGAGAAATGGAAATCACCAACCAAAATTTGTTTGTATTGACATTTTTTATTGAAAACTATTCCGGAAAATGTTGATAATGTGCAATATATGTATCAGTAAGTTAAAGCAGTTAGATACTGCATGCATATATAGATTATTCGATTTTTATTAATAAATAGTAGATACACTGACACCCTGAACTATTTTATGTTTAATTTGTTCTGAACTCTCCATTGATGGAGAGTTCATTAAACTATAAATTAATTCTACCATCCATGACTATTCTCTGCTATCATCAATTATGTTTAATATTAATCATTTAAATCTCTATTTACTCAGTGTAAAGCAATATTTGAAACCTATTTCTAACAAGAGAGTCAGAAGTTGAGCTGGTCGTAATAAGAGAGGTCGGTTTAAGCGGCTATAACTCCTCTACTAGAGTGGTATGCCAGAAGTCCATCTGCAATAGATAAATCAAGATGTATGGTTATGTATAATGTTGTTTGTAGAACATACAATCAAAAAGGTCAAATTAATGTATAAAAATAATGCTTGAATATAATTATTTTTAAATGGAATATTTACGTCACTGTATATTTATCTACCTAATGATGACGTCACTGTGTATTTATCTACTTAGTGATTAAGTTGTTGTTGTTGTTTTAGGCTGTTCCACCCACTTCGCCATACTTTCTCCCAGCTGGTGGAGCCTTCAAAGATCTTCGAACCCCTTCGAGCTACATTTTCCTCCTCCCCCCTCCTCACAGAACCTGCACATCGGACTAACCGCTTTTGCCTGCATCACTGTCCACCTCTCTAGGTATGGGTGATGCCCTGTACGGAAACGAGTGAGGGCAACTCTCTCCGGTCTCGCCATGGATGTCTCTTCCCCTCTCTCAGTCCCCAAGTTCTCAACCTCATGCAGCCAGTTTACTCCCTCGCTCATTGCTGCCATCTCCACTGCATACGAGATGCACACAGCACCGGTGAAACTTGACCAGCTATGCTGTAGCTCATCCTTCCTATATATAACCACTCCATCTTCTTCACTTCTGACCCCCTCGACGACTGACCCGACTCTGCCAGCACTCCCAATGGCATATTCAGCCGAACTCCACTGCTCCTTCCTGCTCTCCGTCTTGTTCGTTTGTGTTTTTATCATCCTGCTGGGTCTCCCTGCTTTCCAGGGTGGTTTCTTTTCCACCAGTGGTTTCTCTTACTTTGTTCCCTCTAGTCATCGTTCTTAGTTCATCTGGGAGCAACCCCCTCTGTTATCTCCCTCCTTAGGTCATACTCATCTACATTTCTGGTTAACGAAAATTCTGTTGTATCTAGTCTTTTGTCTCTTCAGACCTACATCCTTGTTGAGTGCCTGGATTGCCCCAGTAATTCTACTCTCTCTCCACCTTTAAGCATTTTCAATCTTCTCAAGGCTCGTGTGTGAGATCCAGGAAGTTCAGGCCGCGCACCCGTACTCTGCTACGCCTCATTGTGTTGCCGTGTATACTACTTTCATGCTTCCCCTGCCCATCCCCAGTCGGTAACCGCACTGCGTTGAGTAGACACATTCAGGATTTTATTCTGCCGGTTACCTTCTTCGTGTGTTTGTTGAAAGTTAGCAGTTTGTCATATATAATGCCAAGGAACCTCGGGCTTTAGGTTTCTCTAACAGTTTGCCTATCTATGGTGAAGATTGGTGTCCACTTGAATTCTGCAGAGCTGGGGCTAAAGAAACATCTTTGGCTTTTCCCAATATTTATGGTTAGTCTATATTCTTTTATATCATCTCGTCACCTTGTCCACCTCATCCTGGATTGTTCGTTTCAACTGGGATTTTGAGTTTCCGTCACGGCAAGTGCCATGCTATCGGCGCATGCGCTCACAAGAGTGTTCCTTTAGAAAAGGGGCAGCAGGTCATCTAGGAAAACGATAAACAGTGTTGTGGACAACACTCCTTCCTGGGGCACACTCCTCTTATGACTCTGGCTTTCCAGTAGTGTCTCACACTCTGACTTTACACACAGAGAAATTCTGATGCACCCAGGTGTTTCAAGTTCACCCTATAGCTTTGTTTCCAAAGCACGCCACTTTAGTGGATCAAACTGTAGTTTGGATGCACTAAAGTGCATTAGTTCACTTTATTGTATCAGCTATAAGTTTGTTAATATGATGAGGAAATTATTCCCATCATTTTACCAAAGGAAAATCTGAGACACTAAAGTGCATCGAACTGATGAATTTTTGAGCACTACAGTGTCTCGCTTTGGATACCAAGCCATAGGATGAACTCGAAACACGTGGGTGCATCAGTTGGAGTTGTTTATCTTTCTCAGTATAGCCATTCTGTTGCTGAGGCATGCTCTCGTCCAAGAAATGTATGCCTTAGGCGTTTCTTTATTGATCATCTCTTCCAGGAGAAAATCAGTCCTGCTTGCCGTGACAAAGCCCTGCTATTGTCAAAGGAGTGAGAAAGGTTCGTCGAGTGGGCTTTCCTTAGAAGCCATCACTGATATGTTATGATACCCACTCGGAGGCACTTGTCCGTGGTTCATCGACTGGCTTTGAAACCAGATTGGTAAGGGCTGATCTTTTTCCCGGCCTCAAGCCACTAAATAAGTGTGCATCATATCATACTTTTCACTCACTTACCTATATACGAAGTCCGGGCAATAGGTATATTGCTTTTAACTTGGCTAGATTTTTCCTCCTTTCTTAGGATGGGTATAACGAGAGCCACGTGCCATTATTGGGGAATCCATACGGTCCGCCAGCTGTGCTTTATTCGGAGAAAACCGGCAAATGTTTTAAGAGCTCATGTCTGATTTGATCTGACCCTGGTGCCTTACCCATACTCAGTGCTTCAAGGCTCCTTCTCAGTTCCAGTAGGGTGAAGTCGTTTTCTACTTGGTCCCTCTGACTCTCTCCTGGCAGGTAAGTTTGTCTGTTTTTTTGCCGTTCTCACCTCGCCCCTCCTCATTCAGTGCCTTTGCCACACTTCACGTTCTATTGATATTTCTTTCGTCTTTGATCTTATCCAGTTTCTTGTGTCTTATCTCCCTATTCGCTCCCTTGGTTTTGTCTCTCGGTTCCCCGCATATCTCAACTCATTCAACTTTTCTCTTTTTCTTGTCTCTCGTTGTTTTATTTATTTATTCCTCAGCTGCCTAATTTCCATCGTCATCCAGGTGGGTAAGTTATAGCAGCATGTCTTTGAGTGGACAGGCGCTGTTAGCTTCTTGTTTCATTAGTGCGATTGACATTGTGAGTTTTCTATCCATGTTAAGCATGGACTGCATCAAACCTATCCCTTCGTTGATCACAATCCTGTACCTCTCGCAATCTCTTTTCTTCAGATTTAGTTTCATTCACCTCGATTTCCTATTTATCTTTGTCTCCCTCTTCCACCTTAAGAGGATAATCACTTGGTCTGATGACAGATCTTCGGTCACTCTACAGTCTACATGTCACCCTCTCCTTCTCATCCACTCTGGTCAGACATGGTTCACCTCATGTATCTCTCCTCACTCTCGTATTTGTTGGCACAACAGTAATTTAGGGTGACTAGTCCTCTCTCTATAATGAGAGGAGTAGTGTTCTACCTGCTTGCGGTATGTTCCCTGGCCCTAGCAGTTGAGTACTTGCCTCCTAGCTTTATTTCCTGCATTAAGGTCACATGTATCTTCTCCTTAATCTAAAACTCCTCCAATTCATTATTCTATGTTGCCAGGTCATCACAGTTCCACTTCAGGATCCTAACTTCACCTACCTTGGCCGCCATTTTCAGTGAAGAGGTGCCTTCATGTTCTGTTTTATTGGGAAGGGTTCTTCTTTCTTTCTCTCCCAGACAGACATAGTACCTCCATGTGTTTCCTCTTCTTTGCGTCGTCAGCGCGTCTCTGGTGACTCAACAAATTTGAGGTTCTGGTTGCCAAATGGCAGGCCGATAAGTAGGTTTTTACACTTTCTTATCTTGCAGCGACAGTTTAGGCATTTTTCATTGTTGGTGCATTTTGGATGAGCTTCAGGGTCGATGTTCTCATCTTCCATCACCCAGCTCAACGTTTCTCGCTGGAGAACACATATCGTACGTCCCTCCCTCTGCCAGTGTACTTCTTGTGTGTCCTAGTCTCACAGTTACTGCACTGTGTGCATCTTGTACCCGTTCTGAATCTGGTGCTGCATATCCCACATTTGTCACTTGTCCTCTGCACTAAAGCTATGCATTGCCATCCCTCATTAGAGCTTCTATGTTCATTTTGCTACATCTGCCATGGAAATCACTGTTGAAGGTCTGGCATGTTATTCTACTGCTGCCAGTCCTCAAGGGGCACCCACACAATGTTCATCTCCCCAACCCTCTCCGTCTGCCACAATCGTGGGATGTGTATTGCACCCTCACCCCCCTCAGCTGGGATATGGGTTCTCTTCCCCATCTCCGGTCTGATTCATACAGTTTCAAGGGCAGGAATGGGCATACCTGCCATGAATCCTCCCCGATGGATGATCTGCTAGTGATGAAGTCACATTATATTGATAGATATGCTGTGAAGTAGTGCTGACGTAACAGTCTATCTATCTACTTTGTGACGACATCACAATACTTACTCAGTTATAACGTTACAGTCTATCTACTTACTTAATGATGATGTCACAGTCTATCTACTTAGTGATGACGGTATAGTCTATTTACTCAGTGATGTCCTCACAGTATATCTACTTATTCGTGATTGTGGGACTCACCCGAAGTTACGTGTCCAGATGCAAGCATCACGTAGAAATTTCCCTCATCCAGATCGAATGTAATTCCGTTTATCACCATTTTGCTAGCTCTGCTGTAGCGACAGAAGATTTTCCCATCTATTCGGTACATCTGGTAATTATAGAGTCCTTCTTTCTCCTGTGGAAACAGTTTCAGTGTTATGAAAAATAGATAAAGTGTACTTACCTTCTTTTGTCGTTTAAAGGAAACGCTTGGTACGTACGATCATTCAGTTGAAATGGTAGCCGGTAAATTGCTCGAAAACAATTGCTCGAAAGACAATTGCTCGAAAACAATTGCTCGAAAAACAATTGCTCGAATGAACAATTGCTCGAAAGAACAATTGCTCGAAAGACAATTGCTCGAAAAACAATTGCTCGAACGAACAATTGCTCGAATGAACAATTGCTCGAATTATCAAATTGTTCGAATGATCAAATTGCTCGAATGATCAAAATTGCTCGAATTATAAAATATTGCACAGTTTTCTATTTTTTTTTTCGAAGTCAGTTATTCATGAAGTGGAGCTGCACCTAACCATCCTTGTTTCTTTTTAGTAATTGATCATTAATCATTCTATAAATGATTTTAATTATTACTCATTCTGCATTATCTTTTTTTACACCATTTGTGTCATCTCGTATATAACATGTGAGTTTGAATCATGTGGTGAATCACTACTATTCATGTTTTTTACCATAAAACCCGAAAACTTATTTATTACTAGCCTATCTGTATGTGGCACCTCAATAGGTGAAATAACTCAAAGTTATGGCGAAGTTTTAATAGATCTACATTTTTTTCGGTTTTTATAATAAATAAACATGAATAGAAGTGATTCAGCACATGATTCCAATTCACATGTTACATACGAGATGACACAAACGGTCAAAAAAAAAATAAAAGATTATGCAGAATGAGTAATAATTAAAACAATTTATATAATGATTAAGGATCAATTACTGAAAAGAAACAAACATTATTAGGTGCAGCTCCACTTCATGAATAACTGACTTTTATAAAATCGATAACTGTGCAATTTTATGATTCGAACAATTTTGTTAATTCGAGCAATTTGATAATTCGAGCAATTGTTCATTCGAGCAATTGTTCGTTCGAGCAATTGTTTTTCGAGCAATTGTCTTTCGAGCAATTGTTCTTTCGAGCAATTGTTCATTCGAGCAATTGTTTTTCGAGCAATTGTTTTCGAGCAATCGTCTTTCGAGCAATTGTTTTCGAGCAATTTACCTAGAACCAGTTGAAATAGAGTTCCGTCACGATTGTTTACAGAACAGATTTTGATATCAGGATATAAAAAAGTTAATGTAGGTGGTATATATATTTAGGCCAACACGTTCTAAATAATTACACTGAGAAGGAGATTAAGATTGACATAACTACTTATTGGATCTATTTGCTCGTTGTTTTTGTCCCTGTTCATCAAGTGAATTTGATCCGCGTGAGGTCAGAGTAACCTCACTTTAAAAGAAAGTGACCTTCTTTCACAGGTCCTATAGTGAATATTAAGATTGTAGTCGTCGTATTTTTTCTTATTTCAGTTTTAAGCACAAAATTCTACTATTTTGCAAAGAAGTTCCTACTAAAATAATGAAAATGTCATATTGTGTTGGATAACAAACTATAATATTAAACACATGAGTGTTGAAGCATTCATAGTATTTATATTACTATGTATAAATTAAATCATAGGAATTAAAAAAAAGCTCTACCTACCTATTTTTAATTATGGTATTGGGATTGATAAGAAAAGTTCACTCACATTCTCATGAAATTGGTTGGAGTTACCATCATTCCAAGTCATTATGACGTCAACCACTCCGTGGTAAGTTCTGCAAGCCACAACGCTATCATTGCCCTGCAAATTGAAAATATAACTATAAATTAAATTCAAAGGAAGTAGAATTACGTGTAAGTGGATTAGTTAAGGTCTTTGATTTTTTTCTACAAAAAAGTATAACTTCTTCATATTTTAATCAGCGATATATAGGCATTATATCATAAATTCTTACCATTAGATAATAGATAATCTATACTTACTATTTATCATCTATCTTTAAAATTTTATCATGTATTCTTACCATTATACGATCGAAGGACAGGCCACCAGCGACATAACCATCGTTAGTAACTCCTCCCATGACCTCAAATTGATATTCCTGGTCAACTTTGGTGTAGGTGAAAATACTTGCACACCTGGATGCATAGGTTAAATAAACAATTGTCAGAATTGATTGAATAAGATTCATACTCAAAAGGATTTATACATTATCAAGAAGGTTATTAGCCCAGTTTTTACTCCTATTGTTCCTGATAATACAGAAATAGTTGACTATAGAGAGAGTTTTCTTTGTACTTATACTTCGCTTAAATAATGGCAACTCGTCAGAGCAAAGTTAATGTTAAAGAAAGCTGCTTAGATAACAATGAAGTATTATAGAGAAATACCAAATCAAGAAGCAGAAGCTTATAGCCTTATAAATAAGATCCTATTTTACGATACATTGGAATGACAATTTAATTTAAGACTCTTTAGAAAAAAGACAACAGATCCAAAGTTTTGTAACTATTTACCTGTTAGCAAATTAGACTATATATGTGTATTTTAAAACATTTCCTATATTAGGCCTACAGATTGGAACCGAGGATAATACATAGAAATCTAAAGATATAATAGCACTTGTATCAACCTAAAGTCCAGTATACACTAGGCACTAAAAAATGTTTGTTGCGCTACATTATCCACATGGTTGGGCAATAAGAAGTGTGCGATGTGTACACACTGGGTGTAGGAGCCCCCAAGGTCATTAGCCCCTGCCCCGGCCACGAGTCCCCCCTGTTTTTTAATCCTTATTTACCTATATTATTTAATCCTTATTACTGATTGAACATAAAATATATGTATATAAGGGGGCCATCCGCCCCGAACCTCCCTGCCAGGTCATTAAACAATCATGAAGTGTGCAGTACAACAAACTAGCGGATACAACAAACTACATTAGCAACTCTCAGTTATTTCTATCTAAGTAGTTCTTCATTTGCTTAACTTGGTAAATAAGGATTAAAAAAACAGGGAGGGGGGGGGGGAAGGGCTCGTGACCGGAGGGCTTTTGACCTAGGGGGGCTTTTGACCTAGGGGGGCTCATGACCGGGGGGGCTCTTGACCGGGGGGGCTCTTGACCGGGGGTCTCTTGAACGTACCCCAGTGTGTACACACCGCACACTTTTTAATGCCCAGCCATGTGGATGATGTAGCGCAACAAACCATTTTTTAGTGCCTAGTGTGTACTGGGTTTTAGAAACAAAAAGAATGCCCGCTCTCAATACTTTCTTTGGCAGATAAAATTGCTCGAGTTGGCACTAAATCAGCCAGTTTTTAGTGTGTGTTGCGGGATCATGCAGTTTTTAGTGCCTATATAGTGTGTACGGGGCATTAGTTGTTAGTTTATCTGGCGTCTACCCCTGGCCCTTAGCAATTAGTTGGTTGAAAATTATTTAAGAGAAAGTGTCCCAAGTGTCTGTTACCTAGTGTTATAATTAAAATAGAAGTTTAATTTGTTGAATCTCGTCATTGCCCACTATTAAACCTAGGAGGTTCATTGATGAAAGAAGAGTTTAGAGGAAGTGCCTCTGGGAAAAGTAGGTATATAGTTCTGAAAACCCAGACGCTACACCTGAGGATGAATAAACATCTTTATATTCGAAAGCTTGAAAACTATAAAATACCATCACTGTTGATATTTTAATACTTGATAATAGTCAGTGTTGGTAGTAACATTAATGTGCAGATAAATTTTTAAGGAACATTAAAAAACAAACTCATGCACCAGAGTTCTAGGTAGGTACCCTTATCAGGATGGCGTTATGTTATACAAAGTTTAATAATTGATAACACGACTGATTGTGAATTGTTAAACCAACTAAAACAATTTGTTTGAAATTAAGTCATACCATTAATCGAGCGTTCAAAATCTAAACATTTGGTTAATTTTAACTGATATATACAATGTATAAGTCTTTGATGAATTCTAATCAATTAAAATAATTGCCTAAAGAATATAACAATTATATTTTCCACCAAAATTCCTTTCAAAACTCACTTTTTCTTAGTTTCACAACCAGATGGAATTCCAAAACAACCCTTGGTAACTGCACAGCCATTGTAAATATTCTCCTGAAACATTCGATTGTTAGTTAACAAGAACAGGAAAAAGTAATGGTAAGGTCCTTCTCAATTCAAGGAGGCCCCGTTAGAGTTCGCACCAAAATTTAAAAAATTGAAATTTATACTTCAATATTTTCCTGAATATTGTAAATTAATATTTCCTATATATTAATCGTATCACAATTTATAACATATTCTTGTAGAAAATATAAATAAATCACTGAATAAATCAATATTTGATAATTTCTTTGGAAATCTATTGTTTGAAAAAATAATGTTTGCAGAATCATTTTTGCAATTTATTACAAATATTTTGTTAAACATAGTTAAAAAAAATATTTTTTTTCACAAAAAATAGAAATATTTTTTTGTTCTTGCATCTCTTTATCTATCAGACTGGTTAGTTTCATTGTTGGTGTTTTGCTTGCCGGATGACTGTGCGCCGTTTTTACCTGTGCGCGGACAATTCGTCCACGGACATTTCGTCCACGAAATGCTTTATATTGTATTATATTTATATTGTGTATAAATTTTATATTGAGCATTATTTATGTATATTTTGCAATATGAAAGTAGAAAACACCCTTTTTTATGGCAATTAGAAATTTATGTTATTTGCCTTAATTCTTATTGCAATCTTCTTCTCATGCTCCTACTGGCCGGCAACAGTGAAATAATAAAACTGAATACTTTATTTAATGATATGCAGGCAGGAATCGCTTTTATTTCACATTGGTTTAATAAAATCTGTAATAATAACGAGGCATGTCTCGAAGTTATTAGAGTATATGAACATTGAAAATAAGATAATAACAATAATTACAATGAACACCAATATTATTACTCAGATTAGGTTATTAGAAGCAATATTGGTACAGAAATTAGTTTTTCATGACACATTATTTTTAACAGTGATTAAATAAAATACATACATGATACATGTACCGTCGAAGAAAAGTGTATCCGTACCTAATGATTTTATGACTATATACTATTTTTTTATTTCCAAAATTAACAAAACTAATTGTAAATTTGTAATGCTTGCAGATATTTTAAATTTGGTCATATTACTAGGCCCTTGGCAGATTTAAATTTTATAAACTTTAACAATTTGTTTTGTTCTTGTTTTTATTTTAATTGGTTGAAAGTGACTCTAACAATCGAAACATTCTGTAAAAAAAAAAATAATGAGAATATCTACTAGTAACCTGAGATTAAAATTTTGATTTGAAGTCTATTGATTCTATCACAACTTCCCCGAACGCTACAGTTCCTCTGCGGAGTATCATGCAAGTTCCTGAGTGGAATTCCTACGCACAATCTAAAAACGGAACACCGCACCGGACATACTAGGAATATGATGGAAACCTCCCCAGAATGTACATACTTCTAATATGAATTGTTACCTTGGTTAGTTTGGTCCGATTCCAGAATCCGGAGAGAAGACCTCTTCTCGGTGCTTTCTATTTTGGGATACAAAATACATAAGCCAAACATTCTCAAAATTAAAAAAAACATAACTTTAGTAATAAAAAAACGTATGAAATTTTCATGCCACAATATCATTACTATTAAGGTTATTTTTATTAACATCGCACAACATGATATTGTAATAGTGTTTTCAAATACTTATCTTTCCTTACAATATATGACCAATGAACAATTTGGCAACTAACGATGTAACTAATGCAAAACTTAGACAATAAGTTTAATATCTCATTGCAGGTGTACGACAAGTTTCATTTCTACATATGTAGAGATGACAGCAGTGCACATATAGAGTCTAGGACTATTGAATGCTCCATTTACAGTAGGTATATGATAATGTTCTAAAACGTTGTGTGCTCCATCTTAATTCTATAACAACTTTTACATTTGGTACAGTTAAGACTGTATCGGAACTATGTGTAATCTTACGGTAGTTTCGACTGTCGCTGTACTACTCGCAGTAGAAGTTTTTGGTATCGTAGAAGTTGTAGGTGCCATAGAAGTGGTAGGTGCCGTAGAAGCTGTAGGTGCCGTAGAAATGGTAGGTGCAGTAGAAGTGGTAGGTGCAGTAGAAGCTGTAGGTGTCGTATAAGTGGTAGGTGTCGTAAAAGTGGTAGGTGTCGTAGAAGTGGTAGGTGCTGTAGAAGCTGTAGCTGTAGGTGAATCGACTACTGTCACTTTCTCAGAGATAATACCAGTCTAGAAAGTAGTAAAATTTTGAACTACAGTAGCTCTGGAAAATAATATAAATAACTCGCCATCTTAATTCTTTAATTAATTTACTTTTTTACTTTCACTTATTTTACGTATTAGATCGTTCTATTTTGTTTTGCTTCAGACCTTTTTTTTGCTAAACTCAAAAAATACAAGACACTTTGAAAAAACAGTAAAACAACAAAGTGGTGGAATTTTCCAAGTGTGGAATTTTCCAAGTGTGGAATTTTCCAAGTGTGGAATTTTCCAAGTGTGGAATTTTCCTCAGCGGAATCCTCTCCGGGGGATTTTCTCCCATGGATTGTAAATTTCTAGGAATAAAGTTTAATCTACGAATTGAATAGTTAAAATGCTAATTTGAAACTATTGCAATGTACATTTTGCTTACAAGATCGAAAATGTGGATCCGATCGATAACACTGATCTTACTATAAAGTGTTTAAACCACCAAAATAAATCATTAATTAAGAATTTTCTAATTCAACATTCTATTTTTATGTAATTTGAGAATATAGAGATGAAATTAAACGTAAATTCGAACATTTAATAGACGTAAATTAAATCAGTAATGAATTGAAATAATATTAGGTTGGACCTGTGGCTTTGAACTTTATGGGAACTGTACATTAACGTACCCTGGTTAAAAAAATTAATGTGATTTTTTTCTACAAAATCATAGAAGAATAAAATTATACTATTATTGGTGTACAAACTGTACCTCGAATATAGAAGGAACAACATGAATTTCTACAGAAATACAATGACCAAAACCCTGAGCGTAACTCAAAGAACTCTTGGGGTTTGGTTTGGTTAGATCGAAGACGGTTCAGTACAAATTCAAGAATGAATAACTGCATTTACATTTATGTGTAAAATCGTATAATTAATATAATAAACAATTAATCAAACAAAAGCGGTGATTCAGTGCAACATTAACTTTTGTTAAATAAAACTTGTTAAAATACAATATCTTAAAGTTACATTCAAATATTTTTTATTTAAGTGTACTATTTACCAATTTAAACATAGCAATTTATAATCCACTGGAAAAGTTATATCAGGAAAAATTTCACATGGGAAAGTTCCAAAAAAGGAAAATTCTTCATGGGAAAATTCCGCTAGGAAAATTTCTCCGGGAAAAATTCTTTTCACCATAGAAAAGCTACTTCAAAAATACAGTCACTATTTAAGAGGAAGCACAAATGTCGACGCACACAGGGATGATGTGTAATATAACGAATTCGAAGTAAAAAGAGATTTCATATATGATGTGAATCAATTTTTGAAGTTCGGGCTACTGGATTAGTACGAATAGTAACAATCATTAACATCCTTTTTTTCGACTATGTTGTAATGGTACCTGAATGTAACATTTCCTCTGAAACTTGCATAGGGGAACCACAGGATTATCACTTGAGTCTTATTGTCAGGAGTGCGATGGGTTATGGCTCTCTGAAAAATAATGAATCGGGATTTTTGAAAATAAAAGTATTTTAAATGATATATAAAAAGTGATTCGATATTTTTTAAATATAAGTAAGTTTAAAATTTTGTTTAACTATATAGTATCGACCAAATTAATTTCTATCAACTCACAAGTATATTAAATTAATTCATTTATATTTTTCATTGAAGCCCAGTTAAATTAAATACAAAAGAATACTTAAAGTAATTTTAAGGGAAATACATGAAGGCTATATTTTATATTTAGAATTTTACGGCATCCGGTGGTTATGCCAAAAAACAATTTACTGAAACCAAGTTTGCCGAACCAGATTCTCCGAATACGAATTTGCCAAAACTCAAATTTGCCGAAAATAGATTCGCGGAAGTAAGGATCTGCCGAAAGACGTATTTAGAACAAATTGTAAAATTACACAAAAGTTACAGAAATGAAACTAAATAATGAAATCCCAACCGTTAGTAATAGGAAATGATCTTTTTATCTGTCTCTTCGTTAACCATATTTTCCTTATATATACATATATACCTTACTACTTATTCTTCGCTTACTCTCTATCCTTACCTCACTATATATCTTTGTCGTACTACGTATCCATACAGTATTACCATTATCTTTTCACCTATTCTTATTTCAAAACTTAACCCTACCTTACTACCTATCCTGCAAGACTACTGATTCTTTCTGGTGGCTGGAAACTTTGGTCTGGAAAACTTGGTCTCAGAATTATAAAAGACCTCTCAACATAAATGACCGTTATGTAGTTTGTTGTATCCGCTAGTTTTTTGTTCTGAACACTTCATAATTGTTTAATGACCTGGCAGGGGGGTTCAAGGGGCGGCACGACTCCCGATACATTTAGTTAATAATTTTAATTTATACTTCAGACCGAAAGTTCCTAGTGTTAAATAATTGTCAAAATTACTAATATAATACATCATATTAAAAAGATTATTGATGTTTTTCATTTTTAATGAATACACTACACATTATAGTATTCATAATTTATATTTTTCATATTATTGTTCTTTGGTAAAATCATAATGAATCGAGAACGACTTTTCCTAGAACCATTCTTTCTACTTATCTTACCTTACTACCTATCCTAATTACTGTATTATCTATTCTTTTCTTACTACCAATCCTTACCTTACTATCTATTCCTACCATACTATCTATTCCTACCATACTATCTATTCTTTTCTTACTACCAATCCTTACCATACTATCTATCTGTACCATACTATCTATTCCTACCATACTATCTATTCCTACCATACTATCTATTCCTACCATACTATCTATTCCTACCATACTATCTATTATTACCATACTATCTATCTGTACCATACTATCTATTCCTACCATACTATCTATTCCTACCATACTATCTATTCCTACCATACTATCTATTCCTACCATACTATCTATTCCTACCATACTATTTATTCCTACCATACTATTTATTCCTACCATACTATCTATTCCTACCATACTATCTATTATTACCATACTATCTATTCCTACCATACTATCTATTATTACCATACTATATATTATTACCATACTATCTATTATTACCATACTATCTATTATTACCATACTATCTATCATTACCATACTATCTATTATTACCATATATACTATCTATTATTACCATACTATCTATTATTACCATACTATCTATTATTACCATACTATCTATTATTACCATACTATCTATTATTATCATACTATCTATTATTACCATACTATCTATTATTACCATACAATCTATTATTACCATACTATCTATTCCTACCATACTATCTATTCCTACCATACTATCTATTATTACCATACTCTCTATTTTTACCATACTATCATAATTAAGGTGGCCGGTCAATTGATCCCCGGTCATTTGATCCCTGGTCATTAGATCTCCGGTCATTTGATCCTCATACCATTTTGATCCCCGGTCGTTTGATTCCCTGTCATATATTTTGTTTGCACATATATTTAGCATACAATAATTTGTTACGATTTTTATTTCTATACAAAAATTGCCATTTACTATTTAAATAATAAATAAAACAATTTGGCATATACTAGTTATACGTATAATGAATTTTATATGGATATAATGAAAAAAATAACAGAATTCGAACAGCTAGAACTTATTATCGCAACAAATTAGTTATTTTTATTTACAAGTAATTTACATTTAAAACTAGTCAGAAAACATATTACAGGTGATAGGAAATATTAACCAACTCTTGTAAGCTAAAGTTAGGTATATTCACTTCGCAAGCTAGGTGAATATACCTAACTTTCATTTAAGCTGTTTTCTCAGTAACTATTACAAAAACTATGATCATGTAGGTGGGATAGATTGAAAACTATTTTATGTTTAATAGTATACTTATTTTACCATAGCATTATATTTGATCTCTTCCACCTTCAGTATGATAATAATTGTAATATAGTTACGGTGAAAGAGTTTAACTGAAAACTACCGATAAAATTGCCTACATGCTCCTGATTCATTTGATTAGTCATATGTGCTAGTTATAATAAGTGTGGGGTATACCTTTACATCTGATTTTACCATTGAATATTTTTTGTTGCTGGAATGTAAATTTGAAAGCATATATTGTTACTTATTTGAATAAAAAAAATTAATTTCTTGTTAGTTGTTTTTACCCTTATTAGTTATTACTTAGTTTCTTTAAAAAACTTTAAAATTTCCAAACAATATTTGAATTTATACATATTTTCCAAATAATGAAATCGGATTTTTTTATATTTTCAAAATACTCACTTTCTCAAAGCTGTTGCAGGATATCATCTTGTGAATCTTAGAGGAGAATATTCCCTGGATGGTGTCATTATCATCCCTGGCCTGGATGAGGAACCCTAAGAATTTATCCCCAGTGGGAGATGAGAGGGTCACCCCAATCCCCTCGGAATTGGCACCCACTGATGTACCTACAAGAAAAATGCAGATTTTCAGATTTTTTTAATTTGGTTCATTCAATTGTCCTAAATTTTTATTAAATATCTGGAATGTGTATTACAAAAGAAACTTAAGTATTTTTCATTTCTGGAGAGTAAATATTGCTAGCTGTATAAAATATCTAACCAGTTTCTGGGATAGAGACAACTAATAATAGTAATAATTGTTATAAAAGTTAGAATGAAAAATAATACATGAAATGTGGATTTTAAATAATACAATTCGTAAAGATATGATCTATACATTAATACTCAATAGTTATTAGTTAAAATAAGGCACACTCACCATTAGTGATTAACTGGAAAGGGGAAACTGATGTCTTTGGTTCATTGAGACCGTGGCGGGGCACCATCAGGTCACAGGCAGCAGAGGGAGCCCCAAGGGAGAAACCATGGGTCTGGTGGGTTAGGACCGACACCACGAAAATAACTGAAAGTAAAATTGAATTTGATTATAATGAGATTGAACTAATTATATTTTGTTCGGGATTATTTTACCCGTATGAAACATGGGAATATTGTAAATTGTTATCAAATTGATAAACTGCGGAAGGTTATGTTTACAAATTTATTTCTAATCTTGTTATTCGCATAACTAAAAAATAATTTGAACAAACTACATTTGTAGGACGAATGATCATCATCCTGGAACCATTTGATCAGATTTTGGGAGCGATAGGGTTAAAGGTCGAGGTCAAGGTCATTCATAACTCAAAAGTATTCAACGAAATGGCCTTTTATTTGGTGAGTGGACGAATGATCATTATTTAGCAACCACTTGATTAGATTTTGGGCGCGATCGGATCGAAGGTCAAGGTCTCGAAAAGTTCCAAATGAACAAAAAATGCAGTGGCTTCGAAGGTATGTGCTCTACGAGTGCCAGTTATCTTTTTAATTATATTTCGGCTACAAAATCTCTTGCATCTCCATGTTTATTTTATTTCAAAGTATATCGTTACTGCAAATGAACAATATTTCGGCCACTTAAATGCAGCTACACTCTATGTAGTACCGGTATTTCGATACTATTTATCAATATATCTTTATATCAATTTAAAATTTACAAATTTTCTGTTAATAGATCATTAATATGGAAAAATACTTTGTAATCCACTCTTATTCATGATCAACATTTCGAAGAAATGAATATTTATTATTTTTTGATTACTCATCGATGAAATATTTCAATATTCACATCACTTCACATGTATGATTTATAATGTTGTTGGATTGACAAAAGGACTTATATTACAACCTTGTAATAATATTTATTTATAGATGAACAAATTTGTATTCTCATGTGAAAAGGTTTGCCTAACCTTCCAGTAACTTTGATAACATAGCGAGTGGCTGTTGTAAACCCTTCTTCTAAAAGTTATTTCAGGTGTAATGATTGACACCCTACACCTATCACAGACAAACACACACTGTTGAAAAATGGTGTAATAATTTATAGGTAATATAACAGGTAGACTGAAATATAAATTCAATGGAAACAGTATCTAATTCAAAAATATAACTATAAATTTCACTGCTCCTTTGATAAAAAAATATGTAAATGATCTTAATGCTGTTAAGAAATAAGTACGCCGCTCGTAGAACGGTAAAAGAGAGACAACTGATTGTCTTTGCAGGGAAGATGACCTTGTTCAGCCGGAAAGCCCTCCCATCCACATCCTTTGTACAGCCCTGGGGCGATGTCCCACCTTTAAACAAATTTCAAGTACACACGTGCCTCTTATTGCTTTCATACAATATTCTTTAACGATTCGTTTTTGGTTAATATGTGACATTAAGTAACATGGATATGTATGCTGGTGCACGCACTGGCGGCGAGCAAGAGAGAGATAGAGAAAGATGAAAATAGTCTGAAATGAGAATTGGTGTTCAAGATGGTTTCTATGAAGCGAGTTGAAGGTGGTAGTCCCGATCAGTGTACTAATATCTCACAAAGTGTCAGTGTGTTGTAACTCTTTATGGCAGTCAGGTGCAAACAGCAATACTAAGTTCATCTTTGGGTGTGTGGTAATTCTCGTCTCAAATCATGTAATCTTTCTTGCTTTCTTCCTTCCTGGTGTGCGGGTAGATTCTGGTCTCTCCCGATATCAAGAGTACACTACTTTTTGAATCTTTTGTACTGTCAGGCTCCATTTATTTCTAGGACCAACATCACTCCACCCTTCATCTCTCCCAGGTTCGGAGTAATTCGATCTTCTTCTCTTCGGCTGATCAGCCCGATTGCTGTGTTACATCCCGATGACGGTTCACTGCATGTTCTGAAATGCAATATAAATGTGATTGGTAGCAAGAAGATGGAACTCAAAGAGCTTTTGGCTCTTCAGCTCGAAGTCTATGTCACTTTGATGAAGGAGTTGTAGATTGACCTCAAGGACTCCTTCCTTCCCTGGTTTCTCTTCTCCACTTGTGAATCAGTCAATGGCGATTTTGTTGATCTTTGTGATCAACAAAATCCCTTTGACTCAAATTCACTCAATCGCCCTCTCTTATTTGAGATCGAAAGAACTGAACTTAAAGGAAGAAAGATCTTCCTTTTTCTATATTTCCTACTTAGATTTATGTTTATTTACTATTTACTTTAGTCTTTAACTTTTCAATTGAGATGCATCTCCAATTGTTGGGCACCATGCTGCTATCGAGGTACAATGGAGACTTCGATAGAGGCAAAACAACAGCAACTGTAATACAGTATTGGCCAAAATATAAGGGTAGGTTAGAATAAGTTATCCAAATCTTTAATTTCATAAAAAGTACAAAACACACATTATTGAAATTTTGCTCGTATTTGAAATTTCAAAGCATTTGTACAAATATTCTAGTAATGGTTTAATATATCACCTCAAACAATAAATTTAGCTCTGGTCAAAAGTTAAGGGTAGCCATCATAAACTTTGAAATATTCTCGAATATTGGTAATTATTAATAATTTGTGAATAATTCTTTGCTATATCACTTCAATGCATCCTCTGCCGCAAAATTCTACTAATTTTGCACAATATGAAGGTGTTATCCTTCTTCCATTCATCCTCAAGAAATGTCCACAAGTTTCCCCTCTGATACAGTCTCCAATTGTCGTTGTCAGAAATTTCCATTGTCATATGAAGGACCAAAAGGATTGTGCAACATATTGTGGCACAGCATAAGCAGTATGGAGTTACTGATTCAAAGCCTAAGAATGGTAGACTTCCCAAAGTATCGCTGAGAGAAAATTATGTAACGCTTCAAAGAAGCTTGCAAGGTAGTTTCAACACTTCTGGTCAAATTTCTTGTGAGATAGATGTCATGTCTGATGGTACTGTGTCCAGGTCAACTTTTTCGTTTCGACTTCAGCAAGTTGGCTTGCAATCATTCGTCCCTGCATTGAATCTCTTAATCTCTTCTTCAATTATAAATGACGTAAGTGTCATCTAAGTAGGTAAGAACTATCTAATGCTAATTATTCGGGTAAAGGTAGAAAATAGTCAGAAACTTATTATAGAAACTATAATTTGCTTCAAGTATTCATTTACAACTTAAACGAAGGTCAAACATGCAATGTTTCTCTATTAAATTCAAGCCAAAAATCAAAACAAAGAGTGTGCTATCTTTTTCTTCAGAGTTAGATTAGTGTGAATAGTATCAAATTTTCAAAAATAATAAATTTAAATCCCGCCGATTTTCATATTAATGGTCCTGCTACACCATAGTTCTACAATATATTGCAACAAATTAATTTTCCCCGGAGCCTGAAGAGGACCTTAATTTAAAGTGAAAAAGCTGATCCTCTCGAGACTGAATTAACAGGTAAGGGAGAATCGAGAGATTTTGGACATATTTTGTTAAAAACTCAATAATTAATGATTTATGTGAGTAGATAAAGCATTTTTCTTCAATTTCTATTAAGACTGCTTCACAGTTTATACCTTCATTCGAAATTTTTAAGACAAAATTGAAGAGGGATTCAAGTGTCCGAATGCTCCTTCCTAGAGGGAGTCTTTGGACAAGCTGTGAGGATGATCCGGACACCATAAAAATGATTAAAATATTATAAATTTGGGCAATTAAACGATAAGATTGAATTCGGATTAACAAATTTAATTGAAATAAACCATAATGATTTGTTATTCACAGTAATAAAAATTAATTGTATTGGAAATTTTACCATAATTGTAATGGTTGCACATTTTCTACAACAAAATATAGATAGCTCATGACTAATCACTGTGAAATTATCCTTATACTTAATAGCTATATATATAAATATATAGCTATATATTTCCGTTTACTTTGGGTACAACTATTTCCTTTTTCTTGGAATTACTTCAAAGTTAGTAAATTACATCTTAAATATTACACCTCCAATTTCAGCAGCTTTTCTGACAGATAAACCTTTTTGGAGTTGATCAAATGTTTTTGGAATACCTTCTTTAATTATTATTGCCTCTATCAGTTTTACTTTTATAATGAAAATGCATGATTACGATTGTCAGTCTGTAAAATAAAGACATTGATAAAAAAGTTTGAAACTAACGAATACTATTTCAATTAAAATAATTAATTACAAGATCTGAATGTCCTTATAATAAGAATTACTTTATTAAATTGTAATGGTGGGATGAATCGAACACTGAGAGAAAGTGTCCGATTCATCCCAAATGACACTTCAAAATTAAAAACATCACCATAAATTTTATTTCTTTCTCATTATTTTTTTAACACACCAAACATAACATAAAATATCAATATAATTCATTCCATTGAGATTAAGAATCAGTTTCGTATTCATATAGTCCACACACGATCCATTTGAATCACTAAAAATAGCACCAATATTGAACAAAACGGTGAACTACCCCTCGAGGGCGACACACTACCTCTTCACATTGGATCTTTCAAATATGCAACGGTTAAAACGTTTCACACATTCAATTGCAATAAACGGTGAATCCAACAATAATGAACATGTTTAAACTATCCCTATGTCCGAATGCTCCCGGTGACGGATCCGTGACATATATGAAGCAGTCTTTAAAGTGAAATAGCTTGACCCTCTCGCGACTAAATTAACATGTATATCTATTTATATCTCAGCAAGGAAAGAAGTTAGCTCATCAAGTAACTCATAGAATATTAACACGAGTTACCAAAGTTAATATTACATTAACCATTTTACAGATATGACCAAAGTTTGTTGATACTCGAAAATGAATCACGAAATTCTATCGGTAAGTTTAGGTCCAACTTTAAAGTTTTCTTCACTACGGTACATAATTAATGGAACATGTATATGTTATTTGTATAAAAATACATGCATTAGGTTTATTATTATGGTATCTGACATGAATGTGCAAAAATACCTAAATGTTAACTTTTATTAAATAATTTCAGCAGACTTTATTTACGTGAATTAATCAGGTAAAGATATATATTTTTAATTATTGAAATCTTCATGCAGTTCAAGTTTCAATTGAAAATCTTTTAATTTGATTTTTGAATTATTAGAACTATTGATATATACATTTTACATACATACGATAATAAATATAAATATTTTTAATTAAATTAAGTATGTTTCATGTTACATGAAAATGTGACTAATGGGTTTATTGAATCAATATGGACGGATTATTCAACTTGATATAAATTATTTAGGCTTCTTTTACTGGTCCGGTTAAATATATTTGAGGAGTAGAAGTTTTTTCATAAATCCTAAAGGAACATTTAAATTAGATAGTTTTATTATAGTGTAGTATATCAAAGTGATACAAAGCACTCATTGATTTCATTCTGAAAATATCAACGATATAAATTAAGGTCGGTAAAGAAACGCCTGATATTCCTATTTATATGTAACTGTCTATGCATTAATAATGGTAATAATGGACATTTTAAGATACTAATTTCTGCAAATAGTATATGTTATACCTTCAGAAAAATCTACATAATTATTACATATTTCATTCTCTATATAATATATTTGAACAAAGTATGCTACCTGAATTCATTTTCAGATACCACAAAAGGTGAAGTTAAAATAACCAGAGATAATTGAATGTATGAACATTTCAATGAGTAATTTTCTCAAAATTCACATATGGTCTGACAAAAAACTGGCAATCCAGATTAGGGCAGGTAGCATACTAATCTCTTTCAGACGTTCTCTGGTTGTATATATGTATACCATTTAACAGTTTTCAATATGTTAAACCCCAATCAAGAACCTGTTGCTTCCTCTACTTCTTTTTGTGCTAATAAAGTACACAAAGTATTGCACTATTCGAACAGTTGAATCTGCAACTTCTTCTTCTTTTGCTAACGAGGAAACAATTCATGTAGATCAATTAGCAAAGTTCTAACTCGTCGCTGATGAACGAATTAGTCAGGGGAAACAGCTAAGTGTATAAAAGGAAACAAGGAATTAGTTAGGGGAAACAGCTAAGTGTATAAAAGGAAACAAGGTATTAGTCAGGAGAAACAGCTAAGTGTATAAAAGGAAACAAGGAATTAGTTAGGGAAAACAGCTAAGTGTATAAAAGGAAACAAGGAATTAGTAAGGGGAAACAGCTAAGTGTATAAAAGGAAACAAGGTATTAGTCAGGGGAAACAGCTAAGTGTATAAAAGAAAACAAGGTATTAGTCAGGGAAAACAGCTAAGTGTATTAAAGGAAACAAGGTATTAGTCAGGGAAAACAGCTAAGTGTATTAAAGAAAACAAGGTATTAGTCAGGGAAAACAGCTAAGTGTATTAAAGGAAACAAGGTATTAGTCAGGGAAAACAGCTAAGTGTATTAAAGGAAACAAGGTATTAGTCAGGGAAAACAGCTAAGTGTATTAAAGGAAACAAGGTATTAGTCAGGGAAAACAGCTAAGTGTATTAAAGGAAACAAGGTATTAGTCAGGGAAAACAGCTAAGTGTATTAAAGAAAACAAGGTATTAGTCAGGGAAAACAGCTAAGTGTATTAAAGGAAACAAGGTATTAGTCAGGGAAAACAGCTAAGTGTATTAAAGAAAACAAGGTATTAGTCAGGGAAAACAGCTAAGTGTATTAAAGGAAACAAGGTATTAGTCAGGGAAAACAGCTAAGTGTATTAAAGAAAACAAGGTATTAGTCAGGGAAAACAGCTAAGTGTATTAAAGGAAACAAGGTATTAGTCAGGGAAAACAGCTAAGTGTATTAAAGAAAACAAGGTATTAGTCAGGGAAAACAGCTAAGTGTATTAAAGAAAACAAGGTATTAGTCAGGGAAAACAGCTAAGTGTATTAAAGGAAACAAGGTATTAGTCAGGGGAAACAGCTAAGTGTATAAAAGGAAACAAGGTATTAGTCAGGGGAAACAGCTAAGTGTATAAAAGGAAACAAGGTATTAGTCAGGGAAAAAAGCTAAGTGTATGAAAGGAAACAAAGTATTAGTCAGTGAAAACAGCTAAGTGTATTAAAGGAAACAAGGTATTAGTCAGAGGAAACAGCTAAGTGTATTAAAGGAAACAAGGTATTAGTCAGGGGAAACAGCTAAGTGTATAAAAGGAAACAAGGTATTAGTCAGGGAAAACAGCTAAGTGTATAAAAGGAAACAAGGTATTAGTCAGGGAAAACAGCTAAGTGTATAAAAGGAAACAAGGTATTAGTCAGGGAAAACAGCTAAGTGTATAAAAGGAAACAAGGTATTAGTCAGGGAAAACAGCTAAGTGTATTAAAGGAAACAAGGTATTAGTCAGGGAAAACAGCTAAGTGTATTAAAGGAAACAAGGTATTAGTCAGGGAAAACAGCTAAGTGTATTAAAGGAAACAAGGTATTAGTCAGGGGAAACAGCCAAGTGTATAAAAGGAAACAAGGAATTAGTCAGGAGGAACAGCCAAGTGTATAAAAGGAAACAAGGAATTAGTCAGGAGAAACAGCCAAGTGTATAAAAGGAAACAAGGAATTAGTCAGGGGAAACAGCTAAGTGTATAAAAGGAAACAAGGAATTAGTCAGGAGAAACAGCTATGTGCATAAAAGGAAACAAGGAATTAGTCAGGAGAAACAGCTATGTGTATAAAAGGAAACAAGGAATTAGTCAGGGGAAAAGGAAACATGAAATTATACCTTTCAACTATGTAGTTTCAAAAAAAGGGCTAAAACCTTATTTCTGATGGTGATTTATCCATGTTTGTAATTGGTTATCTTCAGATAAAATATTTCATAATATTTGAGGGTTAACATTTCATATTATGTATTTTTACGTCTTTGAAATATCGTTATGAAAAGATTTATGTGTCATTATTCGAGAAGAGATAGAAAATGCATAGATAGTGTACAGTAATAAACTGGTATACAAAATGTAGTAAATTATTGTTAAATGACTATATTTATTCGAACAAAATTGAAACATATATAAAATCAATCGAAAAATCTATAATATCTTGATACATTTCATTAAAATCATTTAATTTCTCTGCAGTATATCATATTAATGTCGATTTTACTGGCACTAACGATTGCAGTATTTTTGCCTTAATTTATTGGCAATAAAATATCTCCTCATTACGAAATATTTTCTGCAACTGAAAGAACTTGTGAGAGATTTACTTCTTATATAATTATACCTATATATTGTGAGTAACAATAAAATGTATAGTATTTATATCCATTAAGTGGTAGAAATAACATTCTGATTTATTGAAATGCTTCAATAAATTATTCAAACTGACTGAATTTTAACTTAGTTTTCAATTCACTCTATTCAATGTTTTTAATTTTGTTCAATTTATACTAATGTATATTTTATTAAATTCTGAATATTACAAAATTATAAATCTCTTTCTAGAACTTAATAACAATACATCCCATATATTAGTACTAACATACAATTCCTAATTACTTTTCAATTTAAATAAGAAAAAGAACATCTCAAAATAGAATTAGAAACACTTCGGTAACATCCAATAAAATCATTTGAGGGCAAACTAACAGTTCCATTCTCATTTTGGGCTGAATGGTAGTACCTATACTTTTTTGTGGTAATATCATCAAAGAGATAGAACAAAAAACTGCCCCTATGTTCTGATTGGCTAAGAAAAATTAGAATGCAGGTGCCAGAGGTACATGAAAAAGTATCTGTAACTATTCTGAAAACAGTCTTCAAAAAATCTTGAAGTTGAAAATTTACTAATAGTACATCATCACAGTGACTCTTTTCTCTGATAGTACATCATCACAGTGACTCTTTTCTCTGATAGTACATCATCACAGTGACTCTTTTCTCTGATAGTACATCATCACAGTGACTCTTTTCTCTGATAGTACATCATCACAGTGACTCGTTTCTCTGATAGTACATCATCACAGTGACTCTTTTCTCTGATAGTACATCATCACAGTGACTCTTTTCTTTGATAGTACATCATCACAGTGACTCTTTTCTCTGATAGTACATCATCACAGTGACTCTTTTCTCTGATAGTACATCATCACAGTGACTCTTTTCTCTGATAGTACATCATCACAGTGACTCTTTTCTCTGATAGTACATCATCACAGCGACTCTTTTCTCTGATAGTACATCATCACAGTGACTCTTTTCTCTGATAGTACATCATCACAGTGACTCTTTTCTCTGATAGTACATCATCACAGTGACTCTTTTCTCTGATAGTACATCATCACAGTGACTCTTTTCTCTGATAGTACATCATCACAATGACTCTTTTCTCTGATAGTACATCATCACAGTGACTCTTTTCTCTGATAGTACATCATCACAGTGACTCTTTTCTCTGATAGTACATCATCACAATGACTCTTTTCTCTGATAGTACATCATCACAGTGACTCTTTTCTCTGATAGTACATCATCACAGTGACTCTTTTCTCTGATAGTACATCATCACAATGACTCTTTTCTCTGATAGTACATCATCACAATGACTCTTTTCTCTGATAGTACATCATCACAGTGACTCTTTTCTCTGATAGTACATCATCACAGTGACTCTTTTCTCTGATAGTACATCATCACAATGACTCTTTTCTCTGATAGTACATCATCACAGTGACTCTTTTCTCTGATAGTACATCATCACAGTGACTCTTTTCTCTGATAGTACATCATCACAGTGACTCGTTTCTCTGATAGTACATCATCACAGTGACTCTTTTCTCTGATAGTACATCATCACAGTGACTGTTTTCTCTGATAGTACATCATCACAGTGACTCTTTTCTCTGATAGTACATCATCACAGTGACTCTTTTCTCTGATAGTACATCATCACAGTGACTCTTTTCTCTGATAGTACATCATCACAGTGACTCGTTTCTCTGATAGTACATCATCACAGTGACTCTTTTCTCTGATAGTACATCATCACAGTGACTCTTTTCTCTGATAGTACATCATCACAGTGACTCTTTTCTCTGATAGTACATCATCACATTGACTCTTTTCTCTGATAGTACATCATCACAGTGACTCGTTTCTCTGATAGTACATCATCACAGTGACTCTTTTCTCTGATAGTACATCATCACAGTGACTCTTTTCTCTGATAGTACATCATCACAGTGACTCTTTTCTCTGATAGTACATCATCACAGTGACTCGTTTCTCTGATAGTACATCATCACAGTGACTCTTTTCTCTGATAGTGCATCATCACAGTGACTCTTTTCTCTGATAGTACATCATCACAGTGACTCTTATCTCTGACAGTATATCATCACAGTGACTCTTTTCTCGGATAGTACATCATCACAGTGACTCTTTTCTCTGATAGTACATCATTACAGTGACTCTTATCTCTGACAGTATATCATCACAGTGACTCTTTTCTCCAATAGTAGACTCAATAGAATATCTAGCATCGAGGTACAATTTTAGTGTCTAAACTTTCATCATAAAGGATAATAGTTTTATTTTGAATCATTTGTATAGGAAGAAGAAATTTGAAAAGAAAACAATTGGCCAATTTTACTCAACGATCGCAGGTATAAGGGAAGTGTTCGTTTTCAATGGTAAACTATATCTTCAATTCGAGAAAAAAATTACTGATTCGCAAAATATATAATATCACTTTACCGTAAAATTATAAACGCATTTGGTTAGTGCACTTAACAATTAAAAGAAAATTTGGAATTTATCATTATTGATCATAAAGTAGATAATCTGTTTATGATATTTTATATTTATATATACAGTGTGACACAAAAAATGAGGGATGAAAGTAAACTCTTATAACTCAAAAAGGAGTATACTTAGAAAGAAGAAATAAAAACCAAAAGATAAAGTTCATCTTCAAGTTATATTAACAAATATAACAAATGTTCAAAATTTCCTCATTTAGAGTCCAATAAAGCCCAAAGAATTTTTCCAAAAACTTCTACACTCACCTAAGGGAACCGTCTGATGCGGCCTTAAATTTAGCTGAATTTTAGTCCAATATTTTTTTCAATATCCTGACGGAAATGCATGCAGAGTAACATCACATACGTATATTGAAATGTTTAACATCATGTTGACTGGTAACATGCACCCTGAAGAAGACTGAGCAACAGCTCACACCTCATTTACAGGAAAAAATTAACTAACAAATCGTTTTGGAACCTACATCAATTCTCTTCGTATGGATTTCCCTTGGTTAACCAGGTCCCCCGATCTGACTCTTTTTGGGATTTTTTATCTTTGAGGGTATTTAAAGAGAATGTTTTTAGAAAAAATCCAGATAATATTGAAAACCTGAATGAATCAAGATATCCTGGGTGCGGTGATAGCGAATTTTGAGAAACGTGTAAATTTGTGTATTGAGCAGCAGAGAGTTGATGTTGAGCATTTGTTATAAATTTAACATATCATGAAGATATACTATATCTTGTGGTTTCTATTTCATCTCTCTAAGTATACTACTTTTTGAGTTATAAGCGTTTAGGCCCCTTTCACACGAGTCACTCAGTGACCGTCACTGGTGTCGGTCACTAGTTATCTTCCATCATTTACTATGCATATATCCGCAAAAGTGACATAGCCTTTCATACGAAGTCACTTTGGTTGCCCGGTTGCACAACTGAATTTTTGCAGTGACGCATAAGGTAACTAGTGACTGTCACTGAATTCAAGTTGCCGTCACCGACTGTGGGGTACAATATTAATAGTAGCTTTCATACGAAGTCACTCAGTAACGCAACTTTTTGTGAGTAAATCATCTGTCTGCAGTATTCAAATAATTTTCCTCTTTATTTGTACTTTTGAATAAATTTTAAAATTCAAAATTACCAGCACATAGCTACATAAATTATTTAAAGTGTATGATGTAAATATTTTTCCATTTTTTTATGTTAAATGGAGAGGAGTCAAAGTATCGGAATTGGTATCGGTAATTTTTCTCATATCGGTGTTGGTAAAAAAGTATCGATACCAATAATATTTTAAATTTCTTGAACATAATTTATTTAAACAATATTTATTCTAATAGTAACTATAAATTGACGATAACAATATTTAGTAAGTATCGACATAAGTCAAAATCTGGGTATCGGTATTTGTGAAAATTTCGGTATCGTCCCATCTCTAATGTTAACATCTCATGCGTTTGCAATGGTTTTTTCGAGAGAGCGTCTCTACCTTCTTGAGCAGTAAAGCCAATAGAAGTAACTCCTCAAATGATGAAGGTATTTTTTAGATTGAGTGTTTTCTAGCATGGTTGTTTGCAGTGACGGTCACAAGTTGCCAAGTCTTTCACACGAGGTAACTGATGACCGTCACCAGTGACGGTCACTCAGTGACTCATGTGAACGGGGCCTTACTTTCATTCCTCTTTTTTGTGTCACGCTGTATAATCGTTACAATTTTCAAATGTATTCGTATATTGTATTTGTATTCGTATTACAGGTGATGTACACAAAAGTAATTTAAAATTATTGTATGTATAACATTCTGCATATAAGGCTTAAGCCAAAGACTAGATAAAAGACTAACTTGTTTAAAAAATCTAATATATGGATGCAGCTAAGCTATTTCGTGAATCCGTAATTTCGACTGGAGAAAAATCAGAAAAATTGTGTATGTATTTTAATAGGTATTATTTGTATATGTAGTTGCATGATAAGCTCATGGAAGTAAGGAAGCTATTCTGTTTATATTTTACTAACTCGCAGCAAACCAAAAATGTGCGCAGAATAATTATTTAAGTAAAATCAATTTGATGATTTATTTATTTATGTAATAGTGTTTGCATTGAATTAGAAGCAGTATTTTGATAGACAATTTCAATTTAATTATCTCCATATATTATCCTATTTTTATCTGTATATGATTATAAATTTTTAAAGAGAACATTTATTTTATATTACAATAAATCTCAATTAAATAGATTATTATATTAAATAATTATTTTTCAGCATTTCTTACATTTTTAAATAAAGAAAGAACAAGAGGATATGTAAGTAGCATTACTGGTTATAAAATACACCACCAATGTGATTGTCATACCATTTTATTAGCCATACAACGTCAATTAATGTCATTCCAGATGTGTCATTTTCTTTTCTCAGCTGACCATTAACAGAATAGAAAAAATGTCAGAATCGTACGAATGACAGAATAGAAGAAATGATGAAATAAAGAAGAATTGACAGAATTGTAGAAATGACAGAATCGTAGAATAGAACGAATCGTAGAAATGACAGAATCGTAAATTGACCGAATCGTAGAATTAACCGAATTGTAGAATTGACCGAATTGTAGAATTGACCGAATCGTAGAAATGACCGAATCGTATAAATCACAGAATCGTAGATATAGCAGATTCATGAAAATGACTGGAAAAATGAATTCAATCCACTGCTACTAAGTATTTAATACACATCGAGCAAACTAATAATGTTCTTAGTTGTTTAAATTAATTAGTGATATGAAAATCTATAACATATGCCATTATTCAATTCAAATAGTGATATATCTGCATCACTATTTATATCCTCATTATATATACATTTGTGTACAGGAATAGACTGTGAACATAAACTAATTGTCCTGAAATGTCTTGAGAAACCATTTCTCGTCTGGTAAGTTGCTTAATTGAGAAAATTAGTACTGAATACTGGAATGTTTAATGTAATATAATTATATTTAACTGTCAAATGCTATGTCAGATATTTTTTAGTTCCTTTTATATACCATAATTAATAAAGTAATAATATTATATTCATTATTTATTTATATATACAATGAAAAAATGCATAGCAATTCAGTAATACACTATAGGAATGAAAATAAAAGAGCACAAACTCTCATTTGATATTAAGTAATTGTAGCATGCGTTATTTTGATAATGTTGTTCATAATTCGACAGAGTAAATTATAATATTGTTTGCTCTCTATGTACTATCATCAAAGATATGACTCTCCGCAACATGTTAATTATTTCACAAATCACAGTTTTCTGAAACTTAAAATATATAAAAAAAAATTGCCGTCATGTACACAGATTTTTTTCAAATAACTACAAACACTACAATTAGTAGAGTTTCTTTTTGGAAATGTGAAATTTTATGACTTCTAATTGAATACGTCATTAGATTGATATAAAGAAAAATGAGAAGCTTATCATTAATATTGATAATTTTATAAGTAGAACTTGAGTAAAATAAAAATAAAAATAAATTAGTAAACTGTCAAAAAAATATCAGTACGAATACACTTTTCTCTGATAGTACATAGCAAACTATAACTATACTTTTCTACATAATCCTGTCTTGCTTCATTCTATTCTATTCTCTATTCTTTTCACAAAATAAAACTACTACGACTTTAATAGAATAATATACACCTTCATATTGCATAACTTAATTTCTTGAATGATTTTATACAGACGGCATATAGATAATATACTGTTTCGTAATATTATCATTTACACATCACCTGTGAATCTTAAATATAATTCCAACCTCGCCTTTTATTTCTTCCTTTTTAATTAATTAATTAATGTATTCATACGAACCAGAGAGTTAATTTAATTATATTTTAGAGCAGAAAATGTTATATAAGAGCAAGGCTAGGGAAGAGGAATGAATGATAAGTTAGGGTCTTTTAAAATGATTTATACTGCATATTTGATTCATTTTATTAATTAAATTTATACTAATTATCAAAATAGTTACTTTTTACTTTAATAATATAAAAATAAAAGTAATCATAATATGAAATTAATTTAATTATAAATCTTATATCAAAATTTTCTGATTTTTTTTGGGGGGAAAATTATTTATATAAATAATTCATCTTATGATAAATATTCATATAATACTATTTACCCCCACTCTCATTCAAAATAACAAAGTTCTAAAGGTTTACATCTTATATAATTTTGCCATAGAGCAATAGGAATCGCCTTCAATTCCCACTTTCCATTCCTAAGGACAAATTGAATTCTCCTGTAACAATTTAAACCGTCCACCAGCCCAGAAAATTGTTTGTCTCAAAGTATTTCTTGTGCAGTGAAAATTCAAGGCACTTTGATTCTTTTCATCTCTACCAACTCCTTCCAATTCATATGATTAAAGAAAGGATCTTATTCGTGTACGAAAACTGCAGGGAAGGCTTCGAGTTGTCGAACGGTTCCACACTTTCGATCATATGAAAAAAAGTTATATAAAAAAAATAGCTTAAATCATTATTTCTTTTCTGAAGTGATTGACAATGTAGAAACGGTCGATAAATGGGAACTTAATCAATGTAGGTATTTTAAAATAAAATCTTATTATATCCATATTTTGATATTAATTGACAAAATGATTTTGTATTAGGGAAAGAAATTTTTTTTATTGGAAATTGAAATAAAAAAAATTCTCATTTTATATAGTTATTTATGTTATTTTCCGAATGAACATTCTATCTAAAGTTGCTATAAGAATTTCGGAAAAATGTATTGATTATTTTCCAAGAATTATGCACCTTTTATGTAGATTCATCAATAATATGAGAACTAGTAAAATAATTATTTCTGGTGAATCATTCATTGCACAAATAAACACTCCCTGTAATTTCCAATAAGTTACAATCTTTTGTTGATTTCAATTCCTTTTTTTAGATCGATAAACAAATAGGCATCAGCTTTAAATCATGTTTACAGATATCTTAATATTTTATCCTAATTTCTTCTGTTTATCATTTTCAATAATTCCAATTTCTCGTACATTAGAGTATAAATTCGATCTATTTCGATATATTAACTTATTTGAGTGATATTCGATGTATTTTGTGCATTTGGCACGTGTTGACTTACCAGAAGAGACGATGTTTGCACTCCAGGCATTCGGCCACTGTTCCAATAATACTTCAGACTATTCACACACTGTAAATCTTCGGGCCTTTTTACGAATAAAATAACACGAATATCCGCAGTGCGAGGAAGAATAAGGAAATTCGACACCAAAATAAAACATATCTGGATTTGAGGTCGGAAATGGAACTGTAGTTAGAAGTGGTTGTTATTAAAGTGTATCCTTGCAACTTGCTATTTTTTTAGATGTGTGAGGAATTGTATAAATGTATTTCTTGTTAAATATTGATGAATGTCTTATTAAAATATTCATAAATAACTTGTTAAAATATTGATAAATATCTCGTTCAAATATTGACAAATATTTTGTTAAAATATTGATAAATAACTTGTTAAAATATTGATAAATATCTTGTTAAAATATTGATAAATATCTTGTTAAAATATTGATAAATATCTTGTTAAAATATTGATAAATATCTTATTAAAATATTGATTACATATTCAATGCAATTAGCAATTCATACTTCTTCTACAAAATTGCTATTTAATCTAGATTACATGAAATTGGTAGAGCGCATACCTTCCCCGCCGCTTTGACCAGTTCTCTCTCAAAATCTGATAATCTGGTTACTGGATAATGAATAATCGTCCCACCAAGTTTCATGCAATATGGTTCAATACTTTTTGAATTATTGAGTTATAGATTACCTTGACCTTGACCTTTGACTGGACTGCTCCCAAAATTATACCAGATGGTTCCTGGACATTGTCCAATCGTCTCATCAAATTTCAGACAATTTGGTTGAATACTTTTTGATTTATTAAGTTATAAATGGTTTTGACCTTGATCATTGACCTTTAAACCAATTGATCCCAAAATCTAACAAAACGGTTCCTGTTAATTGACCAATCGTCCCACCAAGTTTCATGCAATATGGTTCGATACTTTTTGAGTTATAAATTACCATGACCTTGACTTTTGACCGCATCGCTCCCAGAATTCTACCAGCAGGTCACTGGACATTGACCAATCGTTTCACTAAATTTCAGGCAATTTGATTAAACAATTTTTCAGTTAAGCGAATAACAATATGATAAATAAATATATAACTAAATGGCGGGTAAAATATAACCTTTCTGCATTCTGCGAAGGTAAAGACTATAAAGAAAGGAATAATGAAAAATCTTAAATAAGTTCATCATAAATAATTTTCTCAAAATCGCAAAGGCAATTTTGAGAGAATGACGGAGACAATTTTCGGTAAATTGCGAGTAAAATGATGTACAGGAGTGTAATCCAGACGGCCTTCATTTTTTATCACAGGAAAAAATCAGTACAGTGACCATAAGGCTGAAACCTATCGGCAGTATCTTGCTAAGTTAAGTGTAGGGCATGATAATTTAGTATTCATGAAGCCCCTGTGTGTGTTTTGCTAAAGAGTTTGCCTCTGCTTCTTATCTCAGAAATTAGGCACTGAGTTTACTGGACAAACAGTGAAAAAGAATTACCCCTCCTAACGAACATAATCTTATGCCATACTGGATAAAAGAGACATTTTATTGTTGCTCAGCCTTCTATGTCATAATCATTATGTCTATACTTCTTCGCTAAACTAAAAAATAAAAAATGTGTATAACTGTATAAGTATGTATATAATCAATTGTAAAGTAAACTTACAATCGTATTTACTCATTATTTTGTCTTTTATTTCATTATTTTAAATAATCAAGGTGTAATGTTATTATAATTATTATAAGTACCCTGTCGAAAATTATAATCGTCAATCATTGGATTTAGATAGGCGAATTGATTAGAAAATGACCATTTATCTACGAAAAAATTATGATTCAACGAAAATCTGATATACAATTCGAGGAAAAAATGATGATAATTAAGCAAAAATCATAGTCTATCGTCTTTCGTCGGACATTCCTATAAAAAAATCATGGCTATAATATCTTGAAATATAATAGTTTACATTAAAATACGATCAGTATTTACTGTAATCCTATAACAATAGATGATCTGATTAGTTTAAATTTCAGACAGGGTACTTAATGATATCCTATTTATATATTTTGTTACCATTATACATCATACACACCACTGCGCACCGTCACCGTCACTCAAACAATCGGCTCGTTACCACCATTTGTATTTGTAAGACGTTGCTGTGAAATCTCTGCCAGCAATACATCTCTGCAGTGATTACCTTACAAATGGTGTTCTAAGTCTGATAGATAGGATGTCTTGGAAGAGCGTACAACATCTGCTCCAATCATTTGTTAAATATATAATAAAACAAGTAGTAAAGTTAATATTGAGGAAGGATTTCAAATCGGTAGTGGCGTCCAGCACATTTTTTATCATTCCTTCTATTTTTTTTAGAGCGATGTTTAAAATATTAATATTGTTTATTAAATGTGTAGTTTACAAAAACTAACTGTTTATAATGCGCAATTATATATCCTCATATTCAATATTGATATTTATGTATATTGCAAATGATGATTCTATCTATAGTTATAATAAGAAATTTAGATAATAAATTTTCTACTTCGATTACTTTACGTTTAACATAATAAAACATTAATTTAATATTTTAACCCCTAAAAATAAATTCTCAAATATAAAGTCCTCTAATATATTAAAGTAGTGGATAAATTATGTGTTAGGTTATATTAACCTTTTGAAATTTCGTTTATTAATAATTTTTACAAAAATATTTATAGATACCTATGCCGATGGAGAAAAAAACATAAATGCTAACTTTATTATAGGCTGAGTTACATTAGACAGTTGACATTTATTGATATTTAAAGTTTATAATAAAAATGTAGTAACTTATGGAAGAAAATTTGATAATTTTATATTTTCAAGTGAAGATAGAAGGCTGACTTTTTCATTCCAGAAATAATTTGATACTTGTAATATTATTGAAAAAGATTTTGAAAACTTTTCTTGAATTAATTTTCTAATTTTTTAAAGTATTTCTTTATTTCTTTGAGTAATTTGAAAAAAAAAATCAACTTATGTTCTATTTTAAGTAACTTTAGTCCCATACACAATCTTAAATTTATTCTTAAGTTTAACTAATAATACTTACTAATAACTATTTTTCTCTTTAGTTAAATAATACCTCATTATTTATGACTATAGCATTGTTAAATACATATTCTTTGAATAAATATATAACATTATTGAATTGAATATTTTTGTGATTTGTTACATCACGTAAATTTATTTAATTCAAATAATATGCAAATAATTACTTTACATTCTTGCACTCTCTGGTACATTACATTAACTAAGGCGGCAATTTCTTTATGTAGTAGTTTCTTCAGTCCAAGATTTTCACTCTTTATATTTAAATCATGTATTATATTTTTCAGAAAATAAGAATTTTGATATTTTGAACGGTGTAATTTATATAATATAATTATCTATCTTCAATTAAATTGTAATTGTAATTTATTTTATTGGAAAACAAACTCAATTTTATTTTTATTTCTTCAGTGTTCAAAAATTCAAGAAACAACATTATTTAGCAGATTTTACTAGTATATAGATTATAAAACAAAATATTATTATATCTACTAATTTGAGGTACAAAATAATTACTATTCTGCAATGAAATACTTAAACTACTAATGTTACTTTATTTATAGCAATAGTTCTCCTTTAAGCTCAATAAATCAGCTGTGGCAATCTTTATCTTACGGGCAAAATTCAGAGGAAATATTTTTCGCATTAGTTCTAAACTAAACCTGAAAGGAAACTGACTTAGCTATTCAGCTGTAATTTGAAGGTGAATTAATGAGTTTATTCCAATGTTGTAATCACATGGATATGTTATTCTGCTTAATTAGTTGAATGTACTATCAAAATTAACAGTATCAGCTTGATACTAATTTCTCTGATCAATGTTTTCTTATTTCCCTTTATTTTTAAATTTTATCATTTTTTTATTGTTTACCCAGACCAATTTTGAAATATATCTACCAGTATTAAGATTAGTATATTTTTGAAAAAAAGTGTTAAAAAATCATTACGGATACAATTCTCTTTGACTGTGCCTGCATTAAACTGTTCTAGAAAACACCCCTAGCTATCAATGTAGGTATTATTTACTCTAATTATTATCGACTCCAATTAGTTACTACCCTGATTATTTATCAATTTAATAATTTGTTACTCTCACAATTTATAACTCTGATTATTTATCAATTTAATAATTTGTTACTCTCACTGTTTATAACTCTGATTATTTATCAATTTAATAATTTGTTACTCTCACTGTTTATAACTCTGATTATTTATCAATTTAATAATTTGTTACTCTCACTGTTTATAACTCTGATTATTTATCAATTTAATAATTTGTTACTTTCACTATTTATAACTCTGATTATTTATCAATTTAATAATTTGTTACTCTCACTGTTTATAACTCTGATTATTTATCAATTTAATAATTTGTTACTCTCACTGTTTATAACTCTGATTATTTATCAATTTGATAATTTGTTACTCTCACTATTTATAACTCTGATTATTTATCAATTTAATAATTTGTTACTTTCACTATTTATAACTCTGATTATTTATCAATTTAATAATTTGTTACTCTCACTATTTATAACTCTGATTATTGATCAATTCAATAATTTGTTACTTTCACTATTTATAACTGTAATTATTTATTATTCAAACTGTCCTTTTCCCTTAAATCCGAATAAAAATGTTTCCACTCTCACATGTAGTGCGGAAACTTACATTTTATAAATTATTCAACCTTAATCTCTAACTTTCATCACTTTCAATGCTGTAGATTTTGAAAGAAAATTAGGAAAGTTACGAAGTTAATTCGCTGAAAGAATGCGGAATGAGTTTTCTTAATTATTTACAGTGGCGAAACTGAAACCTAAATTATATGTTAATTGCCTGGGAAATTATCCGTGATATGGAAAATTTCCCAGTTGGAAAACTTATAATCGGGGTAAGGATTTCATTATAAATAAAACAAATGTTTTGTAAAGTAGTTGAATAATGGAGAAATATTCATGAAAAAAACTAGTAATTTACCGTTTCCTTTCAGAGTTAATGAAATATTCATATCTATAACCGTAGATTAGTTGAGAATAATTTTCACATTTCGGTAGCAATATATATTTGTACAAAACAAATGATATTTCATTATAGAAATAAGGGCCAATGTTATTTATAAATATTTATTTCATGCAATTATACATATTGCCTTCTTAATTTTATAAATCATTTGATGCAAATACAATGTCATAAATTTTATAATTGTAAATATCCGTTTATCATTCTCAATTCTGGTAAATTTAATCGTATTTTATATTAAAATATTATAATTTCCCACCTTATCGTTTGGATTATTTTGGATGATAGATGATAGGATATAAGTCTAATAACACTGATAAAGTGCTATAATAAATTACTATTTGATTTCCGTTATCGTCGTTGTTAGAAACTCTTTTTTACTAAAGTCCATAATCGGAAAACGAAAGCGATTTAATTCCAAGCTTTTAATTTCTTCTCGACCAAATGTATCATATGAAATTGAAATGATTAAAGATGGTGAAAGTATCTCACCTGAATATATGATAGGTATCACTTCCACATGCTGCACTACTCATAGTTCTAACTACTCGCAGAATGAGACATAGATTCGACTGCGTCAGGTGTTGGCTGTAAACTCTGAGTTCATACATCCATAAAGTTCACATCTGTCGGATACCCTTTCAGCGTTACGACTTCTCAGAAAATGATGGCATATTACGCAGACAGACGTCATATACGTCCACTGGCAGTGAATGGAGAAACAGAAAGAGATCATTTGAGTCCAAAAAATAGTTTGACATTATCATTTTGTGTAATATTTAGTTCATGGAGCCACATTTCTTTCTAACTGCTTCTTCAACTAAGTCCCTTGTATTTAATCTCATTTTTACAGCAGCGATGTGAATTTTGGCTTTGGAGAGTCAGTTTAACTAAATTAGATTAATTATAAGTTACATGTGTAAGGTATCTTCTCATATATTAGTATATATGGCACTTAACAAAATTATGCAGGTCATATAATCTTTTCAATAGATTATTACATTAAGTACCCGTTTCTCTCTTAGATTTATGCACGTTATTAATTTTTGGAATATGTTCATTACAAATTTTAATTAATTTCAGTTTATTTTATTATTATACTGGTTTAACTGCAAAAATATTGTCGATGATATTTCAACTGATTTTGAACCATTTGGAAGAGCTGAATCCAAACTACACTGAAGGAAAAGTATGAAGCGGTGAAAGATCTAAGGGAGAAAATTCGTTATTGTCACCATGAGTGGATGATCTGTGTTCAACTGAAGATGGTGAACTTCATGTATTCAGATGGTGAACAAAAAAAAACGATTTTCCCAGTATTCACTCAGTAGAAAAACTTGACCAGATCCGAGTTATGGATTCAGCGCTACACATTTTCTCTAAAAAATCAGTTGAAAAACTAAGACCATTTATAAAATACTGTTTTTTGTAACCCAATTTTATTCTTCCAAACAGTAAAAGGTGAATTTTATATTCATGAAATTTTGAATTTAATTATGAAATCCTAGTTATAATTCAATCTTTAAATCATTGGGACTAGATTTAATCTTGATGCTATAGAATTTAAATTCCAAGTTTGAAATTTTGGCTGTGAACTAACGGTGTACCAAGTTGTCTAATCGAATCTCAAAAAAAATCTTTAAAACGTAAACTATTGGTAAAAAGTTCTTCCAGTTTTTGTTTGACCGATATATCATTATGGTTCTAGGTATATTCCACCCCGGTATATTCCACCCCAGGTATATATTAATAAATGACTAATATTAATAACTAAACAAACCTAACCCGTAAAGTGGGGTGGAATTTACCGGGATGGAATATACCGGGGTGGAATATACTAGGGTGGAATATACCTAGGGTGGAATATACCTAGGGTGGAATATACCGGGTTGGAATTTCCCGGGGTGAAATATACCGGGGTGGAATATACCTAGGGTGGAATATACCGGGGTGGAATATACCGGTCACCATCATTATATATTATACCCCCGCAAACATTATATGTATACAATTCCCACTAATTTATTTTCAAGATGATCTTGGTATTTTATTCCAAAATAATAATTCTTTTAAAATAGCAACCGCTCTCTTTAGTAAGTTCTCGGCCGATTGAGGCAGGCGCTTCTTTTGCAAAGCTGCAGTAAATATTTGAGATTGTGAGCTGTCCTGAATAGCGAATCAATTGACATTCCTTTAGTTCAGAAGTATTGGGAGGCTTAACGATAGCAGGGAGAGCAAATAGGCAGGCAATTGGAAGCCATTGTGAGATTTCAAAGAGATTCTACTTACTTTTCAAAAAGTGAAGGCATGAATGCTTCCAAATAGAGGCTTAGATACTTCCTCCTTATAAACTGAATGTCATTTAAAAGAACATATGTATGTTGATGAGTATTTTGGAGATTATTTTCTTCATGTTTTAAATGGAAAATTTCAATTTTATAAAATAGATCACTTCACATATATAATATAAACCTTCAAAAATGCCTTTCCAAATTCTTTTTTTTTTTTTTTTTTTTATATTATTGATTCATTCCTATATGTTTAATGCACATATAATATCTTACAGTTAATATTGGCGAACAAAATTTTAGTTTATCTATTTATGTCACTGGAATTTTCAATGATATATCTATATAATATATATCTATTGAACAACTGCCAGACAGAGTAAGACACATTAACAATGTAATTCCATTAAGTAATGAGAATTTGCAGCAATAATCCCTAGAGTGATAAATATTTAACTATACACTCCAATAATTATAATGTGGAGTATTTCTTATTTAATTTCTAGTATGTTATTTGTGGTTTGACAATATGAATATTAATAATAATTCTATTTGATTATATATACCTACTTACCCTAGCAATCATAAATTTTTCTGTATCTCATACTACATTCATACAACATACCTAGGAGTCTAACTTGAATCACATAATTAAACAAAAGTTCTTTTTTTGTTTAATGATAATCAAGATGAAGGAGTATCTATAAAGTAACGTGGCCAACAGGGGCTCTATCCTGAAGCTGTCTGTGGTGAATGGAAGAGAAGGGTTGTGAACCAGACTCTTCAAATTTGGATTGTGAATTTTCTTTTTTCATTTTTACCATGTTTATCATTTTTTAACGCTACTTGCAGTTCTAGAGGATAGCGCTAGGGTTATGCTCTTCAACTACGAGGTCCCAAATTTTGTGTTAGGTAGACTCGAAGGCATTTTATTTTCCAATCCGTGAGTGCAGCCACCGGTGCTTGTGTATCTCTTCGTCACATTCCTTGGTTGTAATCACGGAGTAGCTTTTTTTCTTCTATGAGAATGGTCATCGACGGTGGTAGATACCTTTGTATCTACTTTATTTTCTGACTGCTTCTTCCAATCTCTTGTATTTCATTTCCTTTTGACGTCAGCGATATGGCGTTTGACTCCGAAGTAAACGTTTAACCCCCTATCAAATTGAATTACGTTGTGACGTGAAATCAAATTAATTTACTTAAGCTTGGTGATAATAATTTTAATTTCCGTTTTCTAGATGTTTTTGAAACATTCTATAAGATTATTAAACACATTTCAAATTATTTTATCACTATTAATATGCAATAATTTATACCTACTTATCTTCAGTTTTTATACGTTTATTAGTTCTTAAGCATCAACTATTATATAATCATCTGTTTCTATCTTAGTACCTACCTACCTCGTACAATCGAGTTGGGGTAATGCTAACACTATGCTAAACACATCAAATGCCTCCACTTCGTATGACAACATTTGCATTTCAATACCCCCAGTATTTGTACAGCGGAAGATGTTGCATTCGGCGCAATGCAGCTTTGAATTACTGCAATTGCTGTAATTTTTTAATTGATCCATATAACTGATCTTAAATATATTGTGTTTTCAATCACAGTAATGGTTCATTAACAGGGTATTGTAAATAGGGGTAAGGGGGGAAGAAAGAAGGAGGAGGGGGAGATTTTCCACATCATTTAACACATTAGAAGTAAGGTAAGTTATGAATTATCGGTCAGTTCCACGTCATCGGTTATATATGAAAAAAACGATATAATATTTTATATTTTAATTGGTAATCATGATACCTGCAAGTATCATTGATACCTATACAAAGAAAGATTGTTATATCGTTTTTCATATATGACCGATGATGTGAAACTGACCGATAATTCGTAACTTACTCTACAAAGAGAATATCTATGATTTATGATTTTATACTATACACAATTATAGTCTTATTTTCTTGATTATCTTCATAAAAACTCTCGGTCATATTATTTTCCAAACTTGTATTGTCCAACTAATTCAAATATTCAATACAATATTTTTTATTAGTAATATTCTTCTTATTTTCAAGAATGTTATTGTATATCTACACTAGATTTTACTTTCTAGGAAGGATAATTTGAAGATAATTAAATAAAGGAGGTTCAGATTAAATGTAGGAAGGCATTTTAAATGAACATTTCAAATGAATTTAAACATACGGTATTAAATATATTATTTTATATATAATACTATCCAGCTTAGTTTAAACATCCAAACACAATTACAAAGTATTCACATTAAAAGGCTATAACACTACTTACATTGAATAAACTTATAACTTCTCTATTGTGAAACATTTTCCTCATGCATAAATAATGAATAAAAGAATTCCTTCTGAATAAAATATAAACATTATTTCATACAGTTCAAAGAGATAAGATAGCTATAATACATATATAATAAATCACACAGCACTTCATTTCAGTGGTGAAATGCTATAAACAATATGCAACATATGCGTTCGTACGTTTTGTATAGCTATAGAAAGATATTTATCTTTTAGATATTTATCATCTTTCACCTCTTCAGAGTTGATGAAATGCACAAAAAGGAGACTCTTTTGGGAGGTTTTGAAAAGAGTTAATTGGAGTGGAGACACTTGGAGTCGAAGGACTTGTCTCCAATGAATGAAAAGTGGGAAAAATAAACCAGTTAAACTTCACTTCTAATTAATTCTTCACCAATAGGCTTTTTCCCTATAAAAAGCGTCTATGAAACATATATGTAGACAAACAATCTTTACAAATACAGATTTTGACTGAATATACGAGAGTAGCTTTTCTGTATCCACGAGCATTGTCTCAGACTAGTGGTGGGTGACTTTGTTAACGGAGCAACTTTTCTTTCTGACTGCTTCTTTCAGTCTCTTTTTAGTCAATTTTCTTTTGGACGTAATTAGTATGTTCTTTGATACCGAAGCAGCCATTATAAAATCTTTAATTAATAATTTAATTATACGACTGTATATAAATATTAGTTGTTCAAATTTACTATCATCAAAAAAATATAAAACAGTTACCCCTATTGTCCGAAAGAGATCACTTATTAAATTTCAGTTAATCGTATATATTATTCTAATTTACAGTATATTATAATAACTAAAGTGAATTTTCTCCTATACCAAGGCGTTAGGTAGGTATATTCTCCAATATTTTAAATAACATTTTCCTGGTCATTTTCGGAGCAGCATCTGGTGAAAATAAGAAGTCATCTCCATCAGGTGCGGCCAATAAATTCGAAACTTTCCAAATCCACAAATTGTCCTCATTTTCGGTGGAAAATAACCTCACTCAAAGTTTTGGGAAGAGCGGAATACTAAATTGATATTTTCATATTTCTGGACTTTAAGGATACTTTACTGCAATTTGGATGATAAATAACATATATTTGATGTATGATTTAGTGCCTTGATGGTAATAATGGTAATGGAGAATATGAATGATTTTTCTTAATTTCTTAATAATCTGAATAATGGAGTTAATAGAAAAATAACATACAATATTTAAAAAAAGTAATAGAATGATATTGATTATATTATAAAGTACGAGTAAAAACATGCAGGTACGAAATTAAAATCGCCATAACTTTAAAAAAAAAACATTGTATCTTAGTTTGGTTTCCTTTGTCTAATGCAAATTTTTATCAGCTATAACCACATTTTTCATTTGCTTCCATTTCCTAATAGTTTTTCTACAGGGTGGTCATAAACAGAGGGTGGTGAAATTGCTCTTGCACAAGATTTGTAATTGTTAAAGGATATCAAAATGGGTTTGGCTACCCGGCATTTACTGAGTTATAATAAAGAAACAATTGCATAATATGAAGATCTAAAGCAAAGCATTGTCTACCGAAAATATCCATTATTCCCCATTTCCTTGAACACATTTTTGCGTCTGATTTCTGACTGCTTTCAAAGATTCACACCATGCGTTAATTGCTATTTTAATTGATTCAAACTATCAGGTGGGTAGGAGTTTACATCGTTTTACAAATACGAGAAATAACCCCACGAGAAATAATCGCACGCAGTTAAATCTTGGCTACTCGAAGGCCATTCAATGGCAAAAACCTTTGTAATTATTACTTGATGTTCAAAAACTTCCCCAGTCGTTCTATGACAAGTGTTCTGTGTACTGGGGTATCATCCTGCATCCACTTTACTCGATTCAGAGTTTCTTCAAAAATATATCGAACACTCAGAGAAATTCTGATGCACCCAAGTGTTTCAAGTTCACCCTATGGTTTTTTCTTCAAATCGAGATACTTCAGTGCATCAAACTATAGTTTGGATGTACTAAAGTGCATCAGTTCGATGCACTTTAGTGTATCAGCTATAAGTTTGATAAAATAATGAAGAAATTATTCCTATCATTGTTACAAACTTATAGCTGAGACACTAAAGTGAATCGAACTGATGCAGTTTCGAGCCTATAAGTGCATCCAAATTATAGTTTGATGCACTTTAGTGCATCCACACTATAGTTTGATGCACTAAAGTGTATCGCTTTTCAGCCAAAGTCATAGGGTGAACTCCGAACGCCAGGGTGCATTAGTTGGAGTTGTTTATATTTCTCGATGTAGTTTCTGAATTATCTACTGATTCAACATAATTTTCGGAGTAAAACCTACTCTTTTGACAAGCAAGGATTGAAATAAGCTCGCACAAGAACAATTTTACTACACTTTACTTATGACCACCCTGTAGAAAAAATACTAGGTATATAGAAAAAACGAAATAAATTGATTATATGGTTAAAATATGCATTAGTCAAAGAAAACCTAACGAATATACGATGATTCTCGTTAAAGTTATGGCAATTTTAATTTCGTAACCGCATTTTTTTACTCGTACTGTATAAGGCAAATAATAACAAATAATTATTTTATTTTATTGATTTTCCCCCTTAGTCCCTTTTTATGTGCTTCAATATTTACTAAAGAATCAATGTACCTATAGATAGGTATTATCTAGGTCTAGGATATGAAAGTTACACTTGGTTATCAGTATAAACTATTCCTGTCTTACACACATATTAAAGTGCTAGTCTGCACTGCAAAGAATCTGGATCTTTTTTGGAATTAGGACACATTGAATAAATAAGAATAAACAGATACAAGTATCATATATACAAGGTTAAGTTAAGGAATACAATAAAAAAATCATAAAAATTAATTATTTATTGGATAAAAGTCTGCAATGTCTTGAAATTCTCTGAATGATTAACTGTTAAATGCTTGTAATTTTGTGACAAAGATTGTATTCCACTGTATGATCTCCACATGTAAATAAATTTTTCTTGTAAATATTTCCCTGCTTCTTCTTTTGTATGCACTTTTCTTGCTAGTTCAAAATATTGTTTGCATGTTGATGGTTTAAACAGACGGATAATTTATTTAGCATTCTCAATCAATATGTCGTAGCTTTGTATATATGATACCTGTATCTGTTTATTCTTTGCAAATTAATCGGCAAATACAATGTGCCCGAATTCCAAAAAGATCCAAGAATCTATACAACATGAGGATATCTGATTATGTTTGCATATCATTTAATTATGTACGTACAATAAGAGTGGCTTGTATATTATTACCTTCGCAGAATACGGAAAAGTTATATTTTACCCGGCATTTATTTATTTATTTGTCATCTTGTTATTTGCATAACTGAAAAAGTGTTCAACCAAATTGCCTGAAATTTAGTGAAACAATTGGTCAATGTCCAGTGACCTGCTGGTAGAACTTTGTGGGCCTCACGGTCAAAAGTCAAAAACATGATCATTTATAAATCAAAAAGTATTGAACCATATTGCATGAAACTTGGTGGAACGGTTTGTCAATATACAGAAACCATTTAGTCAGATTTTGGGAGCGATCGGGTGAATAGTCAAAGATCAAGGTCAAGGCTATTTATAACTCAATAACTCAAAAAGTAATCAAACCAAATTGTCTGAAATTTGATGAGACGATTGGTCATTCTCCAGGAACCATCAGGTATAATTTTGAGAGATATCAGCTCAAAGGTAAAGGTCAAGGTCATTTATAACTCAAAAAGTATAGAACCACATTGCATGAAATTTGGTGGGCCTATTGGTCATTATCCAGTTAGCAGTTTATCAAATTTTGGAAGAGAACGGGTCAAAGCGGCGGTGAATATATGCGCTCTATCGAGTGCACATAATCTAGTTTATGATGTTACTATTTTTTCAGAGGATTGTTAGATGTTAATGTCTAGGGTGTATCATAGTAGCGTTCCTCATTCAAAACTTTTTATTTATTTATTTAAACTCAATATGCCCTTCCATTAAGAGTATAGATTATGCAATTTATACTCTTTCACAATAAAATACAGAATATAAACTTTGATCGAGATAACTTGTTCAATAACTTGTTTAACATTGATTTGATTTGAATTTTGTTGATTTTAAAATGATCTCAAGTCCTTAGAGCTGTATCTATTATACGTATATCTTTATTTATTATACAGTGTTTCATTTCAATTCGTCAAAGTTTGACAGCTTGCATAATAAAAAATCAGGAATAATATAATTTCTAAAAATGCCCTGTTATCGAGAATTGGAACTCTGATTATAAAGTGATTTATGTCATAGATAGGGAATTTCACTTAAAAAACGTTGTTTCACGAAAACCTAAATTATCAAAACTGCTTAGATTTCGCTAGCAGGAGTCACTTAAGATGAAATGTTAGATCTGCATTCAAGCTAAAGACAGACACACTACGAACAGTTATTATAATATAAATAGGTACTAATTAAGTGTTTTATGTTTTTCACTAGGTACTATAACCATCTGTTAGGAAAGTAAGAACTTTTGAATATCTAGGTAGGTTCAATTTAAAACATTTGAAGTCAGTATCTTGAAAACTTTTTAAAGCAGTTTTGATTATTAAGGTACATGTGGGATGTGTATATTTTATGTGAAATTCCCTAAGTATGTCAAAATTAGCATAAGATCAGTGTATCAATATCTCGATAATGAAGTATTTTCGGATATTTTGCTATTCTTGCAAGAGTTTCTATTCTACACAGTTGCTCGAGATGAATGAATTGGCTTCTTGTTTGGTATGTATACAGGGTGTTTCATTTCAGATCCGATCAAATTTGACAGCTTGCATAAAATCCAAAAGGACTTTTGAAAGCTGCCAAATTTGATCGGATCTCAATTGAAACACCCTGTATACATATCCAAAGAGAAGCCAATAGATTCATACATTCCCTGTTTTCATTGATGAAAAAGGTGAATGTGTTAATTATCTCAAATTATTTCAATCTAATTTTTAGCCTTCTTGTTCGATTTTCCAGATTCTGATATTTTTTCTCAACAATTGGGGACCTACCTCGACCATTGGTCCAGAACGGTAAGAAAGTAACTGAATTAAAAGTTATAAATTGTGTGTATAGTGAATGGTGATCTAAAATATGTGTATGTATTTTCTTTTATATTGTATATATCTTTTTAATTGTATAATAAAGGTAGGTACTTCACTCACATAATCTGATTACTTTGGTCATTTTGACCACAAAATAGGATGGTGATGTTTTCATCAACATTCAAAATAATCTCATATTTAAAAAAAGTGCATTAAAATATTCCTCATACTCGCACTCTCTATTTATTCAATGAAATAGCACCTAACAACTCAAACACGTCCGTCTCGTTTTAAACTTATTTCACGAACAAAAGTAATCAAAATATTCCAATGCAAATTCTACTTCCGGCAGACATGAAACTTTACGAACAATAATTTCAGGCGTGAATGAAACAGAGCGGAAATTCACACAATATTTAGATAATTCAGCGCAACAGAATGGCAGTAATACACAAGGCCTGCAGACAGTCAGAATTGAGCTGGGTAGAAATTAGAGCTTCGGATCAGCTTTAACTCTCCATATAATCTACACCAAAAAGTCGATGTCTGCCTCTAAGTGCCTCGACAAAAAAAGAAATCGCGAGAAATATCCCGAGAATTGCAAGAAATATTTCACGAAAGTATATTAATGGAAAGAAATATTATCATGGGAAGAAAAAGGAAGGAATTAACAGCGAGGCAATTCCTCTAGAAGAATTCAATATAACCTTCGAAAGGAATTGAAAATATTTCATTTGAATAATAATATCATCTGCAATTTCAATTTTGATCTTCTTATCCATATCGAAGTCATTTGCTATATATTGGTTATTAAGTTAAAATTTATTGGACATTTTTATATAGGCTAATGGAATTTTTCTGAAATTATAGTATGACATCAATATGTTTTTATAGGAAAACTTTGCTAACACGTGTTTTCTGATCAAAAATGAATCAGTCAGAAAAACTGGCATCAAATCTTGGAAAATAAATTGAAAATTGACAACCTTCTACAGACTCGTGTTTTGAAGCTCCCAGTAAGATTACTCTGTATGTTCCTATATATAGCATGGTTTTTCAATGCATAAGACGTCTAAAATATTTGTCAAGGTATCTTTCCCAATTGCCAGCGTACGTTTCCAATCTATGTTGGTTTTTGATTCCCCATGTGTAATGCTATAGAAGACTTTATACCTGCAATATAGACACTAAAATAACATGGAGTTATTTCGGTACTTAAAATTTTAGCGCTGAGAGGGATATTGATACAGTTGATAATGTTTATTTATATGTATTAGACTATATTCAGGCTTCATGGTACATTATTGTACTTCATTCATTGAGATATAGTGGGTTTTTGGCACAGTCTGATGAATATCTTTAGTTGCTGCATTGCTTGTATTTTTCACGCTGTTACATTAATTTAAATAAGTTAAATAACGAGACTATGTTAAAAATGAGATTAAATTAAAAATGAGACTAAATTAAAAATGAGACTAAATTAAAAATGTGACTATATTAAAAATGTGACTATAGTAAAAATGAGACTAAATTAAAAATGAGACTAAATTAAAAATGAGACTAAATTAAAAATAAGACTAAATTAAAAATGAGACTAAATTAAAAATGAGATTAAATTAAAAATGTGACTATATTAAAAATGAGACTAAATTAAAAATGAGACTAAATTAAAAATGAGACTAAATTAAAAATGAGAATAAATTAAAAATGAGAATAAATTAAAAATGAGATTAAATTAAAAATGAGACTAAATTAAAAATGTGACTATATTAAAAATGAGACTAAATTAAAAATGTGACTATATTAAAAATGAGACTAAATTAAAAATGAGAATAAATTAAAAATGAGAATAAATTAAAAATGAGATTAAATTAAAAATGAGACTAAATTAAAAATGAGACTAAATTAAAAATGAGACTAAATCAAATAAGTTAAACCACGAGACTATATTAAAAATGAGACTAAATTAAATAAGTTAAACAGAAAATCTTTTATAGAACAGATCATTAATACAAATTGAATTAATACTCAAATTCAAAAGTACCTAATTCTTGGTAATTTTATAAATATTTCGCAGATGAAAATATAACAAGGCAGTTTCGATGTTCGAAATAAAATCCAAATTTCTCCAGTCTTCTTCAAATAACAAAGAAATAAAAATGTTAATGAACCCTAATTGAGAAAGAAACTTGGAATTCAAGTTGAGTTAAAATCATCATTATACAACTTCTCTCAAATCTTTTTGTTTCATAAATACAGAAATGTGACTAAATATTTGAGCGATGAGGTTATCCTAATCCCAATGTTTGTTAATTAATCACTATGTGTTACAGGTCTGTGTCATATATAAGTTGCAATGTGACCGGAAATGTCAGTATCGGAAATTTCGGTATCGGAAATTTCGGTCTCAGAATTATAAATGACCTCTCAACATAAATGAACGTTATGTAGTTTGTTGTATCTGCTAGTTTGTTGTACTACACACTTCGTGATTGTTAATGACCTAGCTGGCATTGGGGTTAGGTTGCGTTACGTTTCACTTTACGTTCAGCGTTACGTTTGATATTACGTTTCATTTTACAACGGTTAATAAAGTTTTCTGATTTTAATAAATACACTACACATTTTAGTACTCATAATTTCAACTTTTTCTGTTATTGTTCTCCAATAACAACATTATAAACTGAGACAGAATTTTCCAAGGCTGAAATTTCCTATAACCAAGTTACACTAATTTTAGATTCAGTTAACATTTATGGCTTTCGTGGAGAAGATTAAAACTCAACGAGAAATCAATATTATTGAAAGGTTATTTAAATTTAACGTTTTCAGGTGTCTGAAAAAAACTGAAAAATCCCCAACGTTGAGTTTGAATAACTTCTTTATAATATATATGGTATTCTATTTTTTTATATGCTTGAAATCCTGATTTAACCAAATTATATCGTACGGTCAAAAGTCATCTATCCTTATAATTTCCCTCGTATGTTAGTATTTATTTATAATAGCACAGCACCTGTGGTTCAATCATTGAGTGTTCAATCATATTATAATTGTACGTGTTCCTTACTTAGTGAGTGAGTGAGTCCGTCCGTTACGCTTTCAGTAATTAGATATAAACAAATTCGTTATGCATGATACCACAAACTAAACATCTTATAGTCTTTTAATTTTGTTCCCCTTATTTTCATTGTGCCTCTCAATGTCCTTATATCTAATTAGTGTTTAAAAGGTGGGGGAATTGAAGATGGGGGAAGAGAAGGTGGGGGATGTGAAGGTTGGGAGATGGAAGTGAGAGAGGTATAGGTGGGGGAAGACCAGGAAGTGAAGGTGGGGGCAGTGAAGGTGGGGGCAGTGAAGGTGGGGGCAGTGAAGGTGGGGAAGTGAAGGGGGGGGGGGGGCTGTGGAGCTAAAATATACCTTAGTTTAGAAACAAGTTGTACGGTGATAATGTCCGTAAGTTGGACATAATGTCAGTACGTCCGTAACAAAAGACGTTAAACAGACATTTCATCAGTAATGATGATGGAATGATAAATCATAATAATGTCACCATGAGGATATTTATAAGGGAGAATCTGTATCCTACTATAAACAAATCCGTGTCAGTCGGTCTGTCTGTCACAAAACGGGTTAAACAGACATTCTATCCATATGAGTCTCCTAAAATTGGTATAAATCGAAGTACATACTGTGACCAAGATAATTAAATACGAAGAATATTATTTTCAGAAGCATGTTACTAAACACATTTGGTGCGTTTTATGTTTTTAGTCTAAACAGTGTTTTTTATGATCAGTTAATCAAAACTATTTTGTTGATTCTCATCCCGTGGAATTAACTCGGTTCTTGCTAGTTAATATAATGTGTTTAAGATTATATTTTAATGCACACATTTAAATGCACACAATTTATCAAAAATTATATTTTATACTCTTTAGAATCAAAACTCTTATATTTTCAATTAATAATTCTAGTGTAACACCTGTAGTAATGATACTGCAGCGAATTATTAGTTTTCCTTTCCTATTACTGTTTCTTTGATTTTTCTCTTATTTACACCAACTTTATGAAGCGCTGTTGATAGAATGACTGTTTTAACCCATTTTGTGACACACGGGACGGACGGACGGACGTGGCTCTTATTATAATATAGTATAGATATTTGGTGTCCGTTTTGAAGAGTGTAGCTATGATACACACGCGAATATAGATATGTTATTTATATTCTCATATTTTTATTAAATTTTTGAATGTATATTTATCTAAGAAAAAAGTATTGGTTTAGGCATAAAAAAAGAATTTTATTTGAATTCACTAAAAATTACCTAACAACGGGTAATAAACTAATTACTATAAATAAATTACTATTGAAAACCCGTTATTTTTAACGGGCAAATACATTAGTAACTATTATAATTATTTTGAGTTGATAATACTAGTGTGACTGACACGTAGTAATGATACTGCTATAAATTTTTTATTGTGACAGAGAGACTTTTCCCATTTTATACAGATTAATGATTTCAATTTTTAAAAAGAGTGTTATACTTTTAAAAGCCTTTTCTAAAATGAAGCACACTGTTGTGTGCTTTTAAAAAGATGCTAATTTTCCATTAAGTAATTAGTGCTTTAGAGCAATGAAATTTCAGTACAGATATCCTGTTAATTTGTAGCTCTACAATTCAACAGGTAATAGAAACTGTTTACTTAAAATAACTGTATAATCTACTCTTTAAAATAATGTGATTAACAATAATGCAAATTGCCGGGAAATTAAGAACATTATCACTTAAATTATCGAAGCTCATTCATACTATAGAATATAAATACATGAATGGGGGACTGCGTAGAATAGCTTCAGTGTAAATCAAATTCAATTTACCAAGCAATTAGTCTCAGACAGGAGATATAATGCCTAGCTAATTGAGTTAGAAATGGAGAATAATAGAGAGTCGTGGTTAACTTATTTATTAGCTTAAAAAGTTGCTATAACTAATATAGACTGGCCAGGGTCCGATTGGTCGACACTCAATTTATAAATTAATTTAATTTTTCAATTAACTACTAAATTACCTGAATAAGCAATGATTTTAACACAAGAATTTTAATATGTGGAATGGTAACATATATTTGATAGCATTTAGAGTATACTGCATTCCTTCCTTTCATTTGTTACTAGAGTTCATTTATTAAAAAATAGGTTTATTTTTTACTTATTCATTCAGTGTGCAAACATTAAAGCAAACAAACAAGATTACCAGAGCTTTATAAAGTATATCAAAACATACGATAAAATATTCTGTTACTTTATTGGACGTGTTTTATATAATATTAAGAAGAATATTAGCCTAGAGTTGAACAGAGTGTGGCTAATAATCATATGCTTCTCCTTGTCTTCCAGAGTTTTATTTTTCATAAGAAACAGTTCCTAATTTCTTAAATCGTTCCACCGTACTGATAATTCAATCACGAGAAGGACTGCTTCGCGTTGAAAATTCGCATGAAATCTCTTTGTACATCTACAATAGATCCATTAGAAGACGGACAAGCTTCCACAATGCTGCTTGTGTGTTTTCTTTCTGTATATCTGTTTATTATCTTTGCAGAATGCGGAAAGCTATGTTTTGGGTGTAATTTATTTTTTGGTAATCTTGTTACTCACATAATTCAACCAAATTTTATGAAATTTTGTGGTACAATTGGTCATTATCAAGGAACCATTTGATTAGATTTTGGGAGCGACCGGGTCAATGGTCAAGGTCAAGGTCATTCAGAACTCAATAACTAAAAAGAAATGTTCAACCAAATTGCCTGTAATTTTTATTGTACGATTGGTCATTATCCAGGTACCAGTTTATTAGATTTCAATACCGAACAGGTCAAAGGCCAAGGTCATTTAAAACCCAATGAATAGTGGACGTTCAATGTCATTTACAAGCAGGGACGAAGGTATGCGCTCTACGAGTGCCCGTCCTCTAGTTTTAAAGTGCATTTGCACTGGGTTTATTTCATTGATAGTAACTCTAATCATAATAATGATAACTGCATTTTGGGTGTTTAAAATATAACATTCAAAACATTTCCCTTCGTTCACATTCAACTGCACTTCTCTAGCCTTTTATTTTCATTTTTAGTGTGATTAGTGTTTGAATGTAGCATGTGACTTTCGCTGCAACTTATATATTATATTTGCATAATTCACATCGAATTGAAAGCTTGATCCTAAAGAAAATTCCTTCAACGTTGAGTTTATAATTACCCTCTTTCAATTATTGACGTCCTTTGAGTTTGAATCTTTTAAATCAAACCTGTATATTATACGGTCCTTGCCAGTAACATGAATTGCTTAAATGTTTAAGCATTATATAGTAGACAGAGCCTTTTTATTTATCTTTTCATGATAAAATAACCCCAATTGAACCCAATTTATCCATTATAATTGTAATAGAATTATTCATAATCTTTTTAGATTTTGACCTTACCATTATGATAATTATGAGATCTGGGTAAAAATACAGTTACTATAAAAAATCATAATTTAATTAATATATATTGGTTATATGAATCAATATTATTCAATAAACAAAATATACATATAGGAATGAGTACCAAATCGAATTATTCATCATTTCTCATAATATTAAACAGTATTTAAAATAGACATTAGCGAAGCCTCATTACATATAATTAATAATTCCACTTAAAACCTTTCCATTTACATATTCTCTGTTTGATGAATCTTCTAGTGCACTAACTACTTAATGTACCTACTTTGTACTTTACTAAAAGATGTTCTTAGTAAGGTAATGTAATTATGAATCATTCATTAATTGGGCTAATGACGCATTGCATAATGGAAGATATGGCAGGAATTTAAAATACTTTAGCCATTTAAATTTTTAAATCATATATTGGATTTCGTACGCAGTAATTAAGACACTCACAGTACTCGGTCAGTTGAAGTAAACAGTTTACTATTATGACATTTAAAAATCTCTGATTGTCGTATTGTCTGATTGTCGTATTGTAGTAATTAACAGTCTGGCGTGAAGAATTGTGTAATGTTAGCCCCTTCCAAATTAAAAGCTTACCAACTTCTGATACCGTGAGATCTGATGTCTGCTATCAAGTGACTTTTCTTCACTAATTTTTCTTACGTATTGAAAATATTTAGTCTTTATTTTTACAGTTCAAAATTTTTCTTGATTTACTTTAACGGTCCGAAATGTTAATGATCTAGTATTATGCTTTTCAACTACGTGGTCTTCTCTGATCTTCTATCTGTCAGTGAGAGTAACTGCTGCTTGTGTGCCTTTTCATCACATTCCCTGTTGAGTGACTGCATTCACGAAATAGATTTTTTGCATCCATGAGCATGGCACTGATTGCTGGTAGGTTACATAGTTTTGGAGCCGACTATGCTTTAAAATGAAAACAGACATTTCCCCAATGAAAGCAGACATTGTTCCGATTAAAGTAGACATTGAAAATAATAACTGTACTAATATCTAAAGTCTACGGATAATACTATACCATTATTTCACAAAGTGAGAACATAAATAAATATTACAAAGATTTTTTTTACTGCAATGAGTGTTTTTCTCATTCTATATTCATAATCTAACCGACAAATATATCTAATTTTTATATAGTGAATTAAGACAAAATATATAATTATGAATTTATAGATGATACGAATCACGCGCGGAAAATTGGCATTGGGAAAATTGGCACATGGAAAATTGCTCCCGAGAAAACTGCCACTGTGGTAAAATTACCATTAGGAAAATTATACATGTAATCTACCTAACACTAAATCTAAGACCTCGTAGCTGAACGCTAGTGCTATCCTCTAAATCGCTACTAGCTAGCGTCAAAAAATGATGAAATTGAAAGACAATCAAAGATCCAAATTGAACATTTCTGGCCTCTGTTTTGCAGTTACGAAAGGTAGCCAGCCCAGCACTCACGGCAGAGAGAAATCTGGATGTTAGTTTATAATTACATAGTTTGTGAATCAAGTATTGGTGGTGAGGAGAGTGCAGGATTTGGTATAATTAAATTGCCACTAGGAAAATTGCCTCTGGGAATATTGCCACTGGGAAAATTGCCCCAGGGAAAACTGTCACTGTGGGAAACTGCCATTTCCCTATATTAACATTTAAACTGAAAAAAATAATAGTGAATAAAAACAGAATACCAAAATGAATACAAAATTATTTGAATTTTATGTAAATGAATATTCACATTGCGTTCATCGTTGTTGACTCTCATAGATAAAATTCTCAAAAACTATTAAACCCTGGAACGACAAATGGTCATTTTCTATGACGTATTTATTTATCGTATAAATATCAATAATACTAATGCAACATGTTTTGTTCTAATTAGCTTTTTACTTATCATCATCATCATCATGTACATTTTGCGACAGAATCGCAACAGGATAGGAATATTAGCGAAACATAAATTAGCCTCTTTGATTAGTAAGCTTTATCCACAAAGAGATTCAAAATTCATTTTCAGTTCTTCTAATTCGAAAAAATGTGACGTGACACATAAAATTTTAAGACACCTGAAATCAACTGCTTATATTTATCACTCCTGCAAATGACGTAAAATTACTTTTTTCTGCCAGCGTTGTGTTGAAAAAGAGTGGTAAGAAGGTAAGTTGCACAAATCAGTTTCCAGATAAAATATAAAAAAGAGCTCAGAATTATTGTTTTTATTTTTGAAGGTTATTTTTCAATTTTTATAAATCATAAATCTTAATATTGTTATGATGAAATAATCATTGTTATGATTATACGATAAATCGTATAATTTTTTACCTGGAAAATGGTTTTGTGCAACTTACCTTTTTACCACTGTTTCTAACACAATGCAAAGAGAAAAAGAAAAATTATTAATTTTATATCATTTTCTAAAGTCGAAAAAAAAAATCAGTATGAATTCATACTGATTGACAATTTTCAGGGTGGAAATCTTTCCACAGTGGCATTTTCCCCACAGTGGTACTTTTCCCAGTAGCAGTTTTCCCACAGTGGACGTTTTCCCACAGTGGCAATTTTCTCACAGTGGCAATTTTCCCAGTGGCAATTTTCCTAGCACCGATACAAATATGTAACTTAAACTTAAACATATACCTTATCTTTTTTGGGGGGTATTATCTTTTTTTAGAAAGCGTATTCCAAATAAAGTTAAGTAAGTAACTACTAATAATAGAACTGACAAGTAAATAATAACCCATTAACTGCGGCGTGACCCACCGGTGGGTCACGCCGCATATGAAAAGTCAATATATGTGAATCTTTGCTTGTAGATAATATGTTCGAAGATTTTTAACCTTCAAAAACTCTTTTGTATCTTATTAGAGAAATGATTTAGTGAAGATAAAAATGAAAGGGTAGAATAAAAAGTTGTAATTAAAAAGTTGTTTTATGAGGGCCGCAGTTAACGTTTAAATTTTTATATTAATTTATAGTCATACAATGAATAAGAAATATTTGTAGATAATGGGAGTAATTTGGTTGATAGTTTATAATTTTCCTACCAAAAAACCGCAATAAATTTTTGCATGCGTAATTCCTAAAAAAATTGAAACCCATGGTGGATACTCATATTAAATTTTTTCGGTATGTATGTAAAATTATCTTGACTAGAAAATGCGTCAACGGAAAATTGTGCATGAAAAATTTGTTCTCGGAAAATATCATCCTGTCAATATTCGTCCATAGAAAATTAGTTCACTGGATATTCGTCTCCTTATAATATAAGGAGAATTTGATAACAAATATAAAATTCATTGAACATATTCAACATATTTTATTGTGTTCATCCAACCATATTTCACTCAAATGATATTGTTTCTCTTTATTGACACTTCATAACGTCTTTCTATTACAAGTTATGCAATATAAGACTGATGAACGATCTTCCCTAGCACCAAAAATATATTACCATGTAATCAATTTATTCTCCCACAATGGAAATATACTGTAACTATGTCGAAACGAAATGAATATCTATTTACTTAACTGTTTTCCTTGCATACAACAACAAAGCAATCTCATTTTATTTTTATTAGAGCAGAGAATCCTTGAATTCAATTGGAGATTTAGATTTCAGAGACCCAAAGATCGGAGATGAGGTATTTAGTGTTTATTGGAGGGAGGCTATTAGAATGTCTCTTAAATCTAATAAATGAAAGCATTGGTTTAATTTATTACGTGATATGTTGATTTATTTATAAATATTGGTCAAATATTTTTAAACTTGCGATGATTGAGGTATGAAGAAGCAATGAATATTTTATATGTAGAAGAAATTAATCTAATAAATATAAAAGCATCATAGCATATATTACATACAACGTTTTACTAAAATTATGAGAAATTATTTTACATAATAATATGACAGAATATATATTTACCTAAGATTTATAATGTCGCAAAAAATATATATTTACACGATTTGAATCACAAAAAAATTGAAGAATGAAAATAAAGAAACATGATAGCTACTTCTAAATGATAACTGTAAAAGTTAGTTACTTTAAAACTAAAATATCATATATTCGATTGTATCAAATTATAAACTGATCAAATATGATCAGTTGTTTGATTAAGGTAGAACAACAATTTCCCAATAAATAACTTCTCCAAATAGGTCACCAAAGAAGTCTCTCAATCACCAACTACTTTTTTCTCCTCTTTTCAATCTCTGTGTAAATTGGTGGCCTAATTTTTGTGAGTGTCAAGCAATCCCTCGCATTGTCTCCGTTCTTCAGTTTTTCCAGTCGTAACTCTGGCCAAAGAAGTAATATCTCCTTCTACCGTGCAGCAAATTTATCTTTTTCAGACCCCAAAGATACATTTTAATTCAATAGAACATCGTACAAGACAAACGATGGGATTAAACTCACAAAGTCGGGGTTATCTTATTTAGTTCGTTTTTATCGGACTTTATTTCGAGTGGAAGTTATGGAGTAATTTAATAGAAAAGGAATTAAAATTCTACACGTGAAATAAATTCGTAAGAAGTGATTTAATTTGTGATAATGGAATATTGAATGGAATAATTTCTAATTTTTTTAACAAGGCGTTACAGAAATCAATCATAAAACTTGAAACTTTGTTGTTTTTATATTTTGATTTAGCATTCTTGAAGATGGGATACAAAACCTAATTCGAACAGATTTATTCGACTTTTCCAAATTTTAATTAAAGAAGTGTTTCAATTTCTTAAATTCTTTTCCGATAGGTAAATACAAGATTTATTTCTAGATTGATGCATAATTTTATTGATTACCAGTTATTAACTAAGTAAATAAATACAATTTCTATGTTGTGCACATTAACACCGGAGTAGGACTTTACTGTGTAGGTTTTATGCTCAGACTTTACGATGAGACATAAAATGAATTTTGCGCATAGTAAGATGACTAAGAGCAGGTGTTACGAGAGTGTCAAATATTATAAGTATGTCTCACGGTATATAAGACAATGACTTCGTTGATTTTGTAATTAAATTATATGGCTATGAAATGATACAAAGGGAGAATTTTTATCATGTGTGAACCCTTCACTATACCATTTTGGTGTTCGCTTATAGTTTGAGACTAATGAAGAAAATTATGTACAAGCGGTGAGATACCAGTGAATTGATATGGACAACGGAGTTTGTGGAATTTAAAAATAATTCGTTTTGAAGAAGCTAAGAAGGAAAAAACTTCAATCATGTGATTTCCTACTGTTATTTTATTTAAATTTAATAAACCTAGTTGGCAATCAACATTAAGGTTTTTTTTTCTAAATCTTAGAAATCTATATACATTTTTTTTTTAGAAAATTGATAACCAGCCAAACAAATGCTTATATTGTAAAAGACAGAAATATTCACTTACAGACACATGCACATTCTTAAACGCTATAAATAAATAAACATTTATATTACATTCAAATACAATGCTTGTGGACATAGATGAATACTTGCAAGGTCTTCTCCAAACTTTATTGAAAAGGCTTGGGTTAGCTAAATTAAATTTTTGTTAGCACTACTATAATTAGTTAGGCAATGTATAATTAAATTCCTGCTGAAACAAACTGGTGAAATTACGCAACCATGTAAGAAATGTTCTTCTGGGCAACATTGACCCGGTATTATAACAATGTTTGGGCAATATTGTAATAATATTGAGAAATGTTGAACAATATTGGGAAAATTTTGTTATTATATTGGGAAAATGTTGTAACAATACCGGTCATTGTTGTAACAATATTTGGTAATGTTGTAACAATATTGGGGTAATGTTGAACGATATGGAGAAATGTTGTAACAATATTGTGGAATTGTTTTAACAATATTGGGGAAATGTTATAACAATATTGGGGAATTGTTGTAACAATATTGGGGAAATATTGTTACCAGACAAGCTATTTACTTCAATAGTGTTATTGACCAATGACAGAGTATACTTTTTTATTAAAATGTTTTAGAGCCATCTCTACGCATCTACATACCATAGAATTGTTACGTTAAACCTGAGAAGAACATGTAGATGTTAGTCATGTCTTATCTGGAGATGTACCTGTTTGTGTTCTAACGGACAAATTACATCATTAACTGCTTTGGCACGGTTGTTGCTCTGACGTCCCTTTGTCTTATAGTATTCTAGAAGACTGAGGTTCTTCAGATGTATTCTCTCTAGAATTTCCTAGAGCACATTTTATTGTTTTACGATGTTGGAATCATTTCATTGAGATCTTATATGGTGTTACTTTGAAACGTGTTCGTCGTGTAAATCTTAGATATCAATGATAGTTTATACTAAGGAAAATATTTCAATATGACAATATGGATCTTATAAAGCACTGGTATTCTTAACTATTTCATCAATTACTAAACATTAAATTCAATTCAATTTAAAACATAAATAATTTTCAAATAGTTGATCAAACTCCCAAAATACGATTTAGGTCAATCTGATTACTTCTTTTACAATGTAAAGATGATACAATTATAGAATGATTTGATTTTAAATGAAATTTCAATGTTTGTAATTCACGCCGTACCGAAAGTTTGGCAATAAATTTCATGAGATACGACGGTATTAGTTTGGCTGGCCGAGGAACAGATTCCTGCCTCCATCGGTTTATAACTTCAACTTATTGGATTAGACGTGTTTAAATGAACTTTGTAATTGTCCACTTTGGGCACTTCAGAAACCATATTATATACTCAGCGAGCGAAATGAATGACTTGTCGAATGAAATTATGATATTATTCACATTATTGAATAATTTGTATCAAATGCAAATAGAAATTTCTTAGATAGAAATAGAAATAGAAAATAATTGCACTGTAAAGGACTGTACACACAGGATTTTTTCAGTATTTCCACCAGACTTTTTGCTAAGCTCCTCCTATACGTTTTCCACGAGAATATAAGAAAAAACGATATAATTATTTTTTAATTCAGTTGGTATCCATGATACCTGCATGTATCACGGATACAAACTAAAATATATAACAATTATATCCTTTTTTCTTATATTCTCATGGAAAAAGTAGGAGGAGCTTAGCAAAAAGTCTGTAAGAGTTCATTCCTATTTCTTGCAGAGACAAATTTCTTTAATATTCACGACTTTTATCAATGAACAATTCCTCAAAAGACAATAGCAATTGTAATACTTCATTTCCTGATGTTCTGATCTTCTCTTCCTCACAGTGAGGTTCTTTCCCTTATGTTATTTCCAAAGTGTCCATCCTAAATTCAAGAAAATTATTTCATTCAGATAACATATCATCAATTGCGAAGTGAGTTATTTTAAACTTATTGCATTGAAAAGCGTTATTTAGCTACACATATGTTAGAGTGACAAGCTTGCATAATAGTGAAGTTATAAAATTAATTTGTCCAATACTGCGTATACCCATGAAAAATTATCACCGGCGAAATCATGAGCCAGATTACTCAAATCAATTGAAAGTTTATTTCTATAGACAAAAATACGATTATTCATAATGATAATAAGCCTGAGTTTTATATAATTAACATATTGACCAAGTTTACGTGCACAAGTAGATTATCAACTCCTATTTGAAAAAATAACTCATTTTTCCAAATTTCAAAAAAATAACAACATAGCTCAAATTCAATAGTGTCTTTAAAATTAGAATGAAGCACTATACAGTTTCATATTAAAAAGGAATTAATCATTCATTTGTACAGTCTACACGTAAGCTTGATCAACATGTAAATTTGAAAAACTCTGGCATTTTTTTACTATTCGTATTTTTTGTCTTTATAAATGACACAATTACAATTGACTTAAGCTACTGCCAAATATTGTCTTATAAGAGTTCGCCTGTTTTAGTTTTTCATGGGTACGCAGTACTGGACAAGTGGCCATCTAAAAAAGAAACTTTAACTTTCTATTGTTATCCCAATATGTATTAGAATTAAATATATTTATTTAAAATTTTACATTTAGATTTACTTTCTCAATAACAAATAATGTCGGTAATATAATAAACAAATAGAGAAATGTAAAATAAAAATCATAACTGCAATCATCCCTTTAAAATTGATCTTTCCAGTTCACAGTTGGGAGGTGTTTTCTCTTCCCATTATTCTTCATTTCTTGGATAAGAATGGAGTGCAGGTCTACTTATTTCTCTTCTGCTTGGTGCTTTATCTCCTGGTAAAGCCTCTCACGCTTAACATCTCTGCTCCACAATATGTTTGTTCACCTTTGGTTTAACATCTCAGCATCACAATATGTTCACCTTTTCTTCAAAACTAACAGCTTATCTTTTCAGTCTGTTGCGAAGCTAGCCATTTTGGTCTGTGAATTTACTGCCTGATTTCAGTTGGGTAGAATACAGTCTTTGACAAAAATATTAGGACAAACGCTCTTTTTCTACTAAAAATATTTTACTAATAATCCATAAAAAATTGACATAGATTTCACTAAATTATTTGAACAGAAAAGTTTCAAAAAAGTATATTCAGAATAGCTATAATGTTCCTCTATATATTAAGAACTATAATTTTCTAAACTTCTGTAGAATATATTATGTATACATATACAGCGGGAGAGTGGCCACTGGGAAGATTCCTTTACGGAAAGAGATATCAATCAAGATTTCTTTTCTTGCTGCAGGTTTTTGTGCTGTAAGAAAAAGAATGACTTGTAATGAGAACTCCAGATACAGAGTGTGAAAGGTACGATGGAACAATATTTATTCCCTTGTGTTATTCACAAATATTAGATAGATTATTCTCTCTATGTGTTTGGTATACAAGTTAACCGTTATTATTAAATGTAAGTAAACATTTTTAGACAACAATAGTTCAACTATAGCATTCTATACTATACTGGTCCTATTGAAGAAAAGTACGAATGCATCTTTGAAATATTTACAAGCAATACATTTAGTAAGGTTTCGTTTTAGAAAAATGAAATTATTGTACATCAAATTAATTATGGTTTGTACGTATCCAATGTAAAAATTATATTGTATTAGCAGTTCAACTGATAACATTTTATACGATTGCCATGTGGGGTAAATAAATAATAACAGGACACTCCTAATACTCGGAAAGTAGTTGTGAGTATATCTCATTCACTTATTTTAACTTTCAAAATTTCAGCTTGGCACTCAAGACCAATTAATAGATCTATATTAACTCCCACTGTCCGATTACTGCGAGTCTGAATGAGTGTCCGAGTAATGTGCTACCATCCCTAGGGTAAGTTCCTAATTATCGGTCAGTTCCACATTTCCGGTCAAATAAGAAAAAACGATATAATAATAATTATTTCACTAGGATTGGTTGAGTAAAAACAACCAACCCGAGTTGGTTGTTTTTACTCAACCAATCCTAGTGAAATAATTATTATTATATCGTTTTTTCTTATTTGATCGGAAATGTAGAACTGACCGATAATTAGGAACTTACCATAACATGTTATTAAATAGTTTAGGAAAATAATTAATCATCAAACAGTGAATGCATTATTTTAATTATCACCCACCAACGCATTCAAAATTAACTCAATAATAGTTTCCATTAATTTCACTGATAGCCTGATTAGTTACAAATCATGTACGAGGCTAATATTAGTTCATATAATCTAATTTGCTCTATCTAATTTACAAATGTTCCATTAAACCTCTGTTGCATTAGCAGTAATATTACTAAATGAATTAATTTATAAGCTATTAGGATTTTATTACCATTTATGTCAAATGAAATACAGTTATTAGAATATACGCTTATTCGATTGGAATATTTCGTGTTATAATATACGTAATATTATAATGCTTATTCGATTTGAATATTACGTAATATTTTTTTGAGTTACTTTGTAGTAATTTACTATTCTAATAACTCAAATAACATTATTAAATATCTATTATTAATTTATCCTCATTACTTAGAGGAAAGTTAATTCATTTTAATTATAAAAGTATAATTTAGAAAAATTAATTGTTTATGATTAAATGAGCAGTAAAACATACTTGAAATTGATCCGTTCTGAACTAAATTATTGTCTCAGCTGTTCAAATTAATTACATAATATTCCTAGATAGAGATACTCGTGCTGTCGTCATTAACTGAAAAGTTTCAATTTATTTCTTTTCATTAAAGTGGAGTGGTTCTCTTCCTCTAGAAGTTTTCACTCCTTTAATCTACGAAACTGCCTTCGCTGTGAATCAAGCAGCAGATTCTCTACTTAAAACTTCTTTGCTCTATTTGCCCTATTAGAAGATCTTGCTGTATTTTCTCCCTTCGCGCGGATGGTACATTTGCTCTCCCTTTCTTCGTAATTGATAGAATATTTAGATAGAACTAAATTGATGAAATGGTAATCTTTCCTATCCATCTATTGTTTTATTATTGAATAAAATTCTATTGTAAAATACTGAGTTAATTATTCGACTATTGTTAAAAATGTATTATTTTTGTATTCTTTAAACTGGGGATAAAATATGTGAGATGATAAAAAAATTGTTATGTTAAAGTAGACAGAAAATCAAATAGGATGTTGACTCTATTATTTTTAAAAGTGTTTTAGAGAAATTCATGAATAGTCGACAAAAGATTAAATCTAATATTTTTCTCTGAAACATACCTAGGATACTAAAAGTATAAATTACCACAATATAGTAATAATGCAATATATTAATAATATGCTATCCTAATTAATCTGAATTCTAATTTTTCATTCTGTAACTCAAATTCAAGGTTTTAATTAAGTCTTAAATCTTGTTATTGTGGATTTGTGCATAAAAGTTTGTGTTGCAAATTTCGAAATACTGCAAAGTTCGCAGCTTAATACACTCGACTTGCATGCTTATTAATTCCATGTTTGAACTGTGGAGTGAGTAGCATTAAAATTAGTTAAGCTGCGTAGTCTCCTTCAAATGGTTGCGAAAGTTCTATTTCTGGCCATGGCAGACAGTGCCCAAGAGTAACAGTTTATCATTATTCTTAGTGTTTTCCTTAGTCATATCAGGCATATTGAATGAAGAATCAATTTACTAATTATTATTTAATCTACTAATCTACTAATTTAATTATTTAAAGAAGAAAAATAAAAAATCTACTATTTTGGACTTTACGATTACGCAACATTGACTTTATCTTCCACTCTAACTGGCTGGCAACAGTAAAATAATAAAACTGAATACATGTTTTAAATGTTATGTACGAAATTAATTGCTTAACGTGGAAGAATGTACAAGGTTTTTAAGTTAGTCTGTATGAGGTTCGCGGACTTGCCCCCCGTTATTCAGTGATAATGTGAATTTTGCTCACCAAAAATATGGCTTTTAAACACAATGAAAAACTTGGGTATAAAGAACATTGTTTCCCAGATTGACTATTTTCAGCTTGATAAATATTTATTTGAAGATAACTGTTAAGCTTGCTGTTAAGCTTAAGTGCACAATATGCTTTATATTATAGAATAAACTTTATAATCAGCTATAAAGTCAGAACTTTATATAATCCTGTTTCTGTTACTCATTAATTTAAATGTTTCTTATCAATTAGTACTAACCATAACAAGTGGAATATAATTTGCATTTATTGAGAAAAGTAGGCTATTTTTGAGCTGCATAAGAATTGTACCGGGAGAGAGAGTACCGTCTTTTAATTTGTCGCTGGTCTGAATTCACTCACACCAGTGAGATCAGTCGGAAAATTTGTAATAGGTAAAGATCGTTTATAATGGTCGATTGCAGTGAACATACATCGTATTTTATCGTAAATTATTATAATATCTTTTAAATTTTTTCTCAGGAATTATGAAGGAATATAGACTATATCGCTCGTTTGCAAGAACAACGTCAAAAACACACGAAAAATGTATTTTCGAGTTGTCGATCCATATAGACACATAGATCTTAAAATATTTATTTATTTGGTAAATTTTTTATAATTGTAGCAAAAAATAGACCGCTAGAGAGGCTAAATTTCCTAAAGAGGTATTATCAAATGTACGTACATTACAAGGACCAAAATGCCGTTCCTGATTAATAGCTATTTTAGAGTTAGGACAGTGTTGTCGCAAACGTGCGATTTGTGATTCAAATTTATGAAGCATTCCGTTTGGAATTTCGACGCTAGGTATTTATGTTTAATGGTAATGTTGATTGATCTTTATTCAGAATTGGTTTGAGTTTATTGATGTAAATGAATTCTAGAATTCTGAGATCCGTTTCCGAATTATTGTATGAATCGAGTATGGATATGTTATCTAGTTTTAGAACGCGTCTATTTCGGCTATAATGGTCTCTGATAGCTGATTTCTCTGAGTCACTGAGTGTCTTGCCCAATCTATTAGATGAACCAAAGTAACGTGCTCATATGATGAACATCTAGATTCTAGAGTTTAGTACTCTCGTTGTGAGATTTCTTGCAGAAATCGCAGGTATATTTGTAAATTACAGATGAATATGCGTAGCCTGGTCAGGCTTAGCTAAAATGCGGGGAATATATTGACTATTATATTTGTAGTATTTCTAAAGTAAAAGAGTACATTGATCGGTGGATAAACCAAATTGCAGAAGTCACTCCTAAAATATTTTATATACGATGAGAAGTTTAAGCGAGACCTGTCACACAGTTATTAGATTGTCATAAGTTCGAGACGTAATAAGAGCGGGGTGTCTCTGTACATACATTTATCTTCGTAATTGCAGTTTTTAGATAAATCATATTTGATATATACAGATTATTCTTTGACAAATTGGACGATTATTTGTATCAGAAACTTTTTTCTAGTTCAATGATTTTTCGTAGTCAATATTTCCCTTAAAACATACTGTTGCTTACCTCACACAAAAACATAAACTTGTAATTCCGTTTCATGAGGTCAGTGGACACGTGACTGTTTTTTAGAAGCTAGCGTTACGTGGTGTTCCACACCAAAATAAACACACAAACACACACACGAAGTGTTATAAAACATGAATAAAATAAACCAAAGAAAAGAAACTTTTGTTTGACGCGAGAGAAATTGTGTCTGCTTGCCATTTCAAAATTATTGCTTCTAGTGGAATACTAAATCATTGTACTGTATACAGTACAATATTGACTAAATTTATTTTAAGTATGATTGACTACATGTTGGTTAATCAGACATAAGTAGTCTTTTATATAAATTTAATTTTAATATACTATAATTTGCTGGGCTTAGATATGGGGTTGATAAAAAATATATTCAAAAATTTACTAATTTTCGCCTGATATTGATTATATTCTATTAGGTAACATATGATTAATTTACTAAAGATTATCATTTAAAATTACTTAACTGCTTCTAAGTATAAATTTAATTTACCGTTATGTTACATAATCTGACCAAGCCTTCCTCATCTTTTTGTCAGATGAAATAATAAAATCTTCCCAAAGACAAAGTCTAAATTCCTTCCAGTCTTTTCGGTTTCTCATTTGCAACAAAAGAACAGAAAAAAAACTACAGGCAATAGAAGAGCTCCGTGACAAGGGTGATAACGAGACTAAAAATCGACCACACTATCAAACGAACAATACTATAAAAATAATTATTTAGCCCAAAGCACTCAATGACTCGATATAAATTTTCTTACTTAATGGATCCTAAGTATTTTAACTTAATGGATCCTAAGTATTCTGACCTAATGGATCCTAAGTATTCTGACTTAATGGATCCTAAGTATTCTGACTTAATGGATCCTAAGTATTCTGACTTAATGGATCCTAAGTATTCTGACTTAATGGATTCTAAGTATTCTGACTGTATGGATCCTAAGTATTCTGACTTATTGGATCCAAAGTATTTTGAATTGATATATCCAAAATATTCGAACCTAATATATCCAAAATATTCGAACCTAATATATCCAAAGTATTCTAATCTAATGTATCCAAAGTATTCAGAGCTAATGTATCCAAAATATTCTAATCTGATATATCCAAAGTATTCCACTTCATATGTCCATTTCAGCGCCTCAGTTTCAGGAAGATTGATGAAGCTAATAAAGCATTTGTATTCGAGAGACCTTAGGCTCCGTGTATGATATTAGATCTCAGGGCTACAGATTGCAATGTCTGGGCTGAGTTGGTCTTTATAAACATTTTCTAAGGTCTTCTTCCTCACCAACTCAACACACCTCAAAACTTGCATTCTATTCTTTAGTGGAGAAAAAAGTTGTGTAATAATGTGGAAATAATTTTATTTAAAAAATATTTTTTTTTTCAAATTTATAAGTTGATTTTCAGATGTTTTAATGATGCTCCCAATTGACAATAGTTAAGTATTAACAGTTAATTGTTAAATATTCAATCATTGGAATATTTATATACAAAAATGTAATTACGAAGTTTATTCTTACTAATATTTAAATAAATTGACATTAGTTCGTTAAAAGGGTAAGTTACGATTATCGGTCAGTACTACATCTTCGGTCATATGTGCTATCTAATTATAATAATTTTCATATTGTTTTTCATTATATGACCGAGGATGTAGTACTTACCGATAATTCGCAACTTACCCAAGTTCGATATATATTTATAGACATGGACGTTTTGTCTTTCTTTCTTGGATAATCATCTAAATTTTGTTTGTAAATTTTTTCTCAATATCGAGATTTGTCATATAATGTTAATTCATAAATGAATATTATGGTAAAAGATATTTCTTAATATAGAATTAAATTTTTATATAATAAATTATTCTGTGGTCTAACAGATATGATTAAAAGTAGCAAAAACTTCAATTTATTAAAAATATATTTGAATGGTTGCTACACTGCATTTTCCCAATAAATAGAATCAACGAATCAAATATGGAACATTATATTGGAAACATTACTCTAACTCTAGCAAATTCTATATACTGCATCCACTACCCATGCACTGTGAAGTTCTATCCAAAGATATTCATCCGGAGATATCATCATACTCAAAATATTTAAGCAATACCAACATGTTTTGGACAAGTTCATTGTCAAATTATACAAAGTGCTAATACCTCTTTAATTTATTCATGAGGTATTATCGTTTATTAGATTCTGAAGCCATAGCAAGATAGTTATTTTGAGATGACTTTCATGTTTGCGTCTAGGGCTCTGATATTATTACTAAAGTTTAGGATTATATACTGTTATTATGGCTTTTTGAAATCACTACTTTCAGGTGGATTACTTCGAACACTCTGATATGGTGTGAACTAACGGATGGTCGGTGCCTAAATTAGATATACTTTTGGTATAGCAATGTAATTCTAATTGTCGTTCATTCAATTAACACGATCTCTGCTTAAATCGTGACACTCTTTGTCAACATTATCACTTGAAAACTTTAGAAATAGAAAAGAATTTTTTTTAAACTGTTCTTAAGCATACCAGAAAAAAACATAATCAAGAAATTTTATTCAATTTCATAATAGAATTTTTTTATTATTTACTAAAACACGCAATTTTGAAAAATGAACGATTTGTTTATTGATTTTTTTATAGGGAAAAGCAACTATAATCTTTATTAAATACAATTTTGATATTGTTAAACAGTCTATCAATTGTTATTAATCGAAACCTTATATTCTCACTCTGACATATGCCAAACTTATTTGTTTCCAGAAAATACAAATTTAATTACAATACTAGAAAATTATGTTACATTAGTCAGAACATGAGTCTCTTACTCCGCTACTCCCAGTGCAACGAACAATAGATTCACTGGAGCGTTTGCAGATAGCAGACTTGTGAGTTTGGAGATAATATAGTCAGAAAGGCTTGGGATTGTCTTGTACATATTTTACTGAGTACTCCTTATTTTGATTATTACAGCCGTACAATTTATGTGTAAAGAAAGTAAAAGAAGGCATAAGAATATTCTAAATGTGTTGATTGATGAACACATATAGAAGAGGGTATGTTTAGATATCTTCTTGATATTTTTAGTTAAGATATAGAAAAAAGAATAGTTTAATTTTAGAGAAGAGTTGAAAATTATGTAAATAAGCCTATGGATAATGCTTCAAATATTTGATTTACTTAATATTTAAATCAATATACCTTTTGTAATATTAATATAATACTGAATCACATGATATTTAATAGAGAACACCCGAATTTTAAGAATTCTCTTTTATTCATTCGAAAATAAAGTAATTAATTATTCAAATGTTACAAAAGTAACAATTCCTAATAAAGAAAACACATTGCACGTAATTATTAATCAATTATTTTTAAAGAAACTGCTTTTAGTGAACAAAAGAATAATTACAAAAAGCTCTTTGTCTGTGATGGATAAATTAATAATATATAATTCATGCAACTAATGTTTAAATATTATGAAGTGAATATTATTAACAAAATATTAGAGATGCATCATAACATTATTAAGGAGATTATTGTAATCTGGATGACAATTATAATCTGGATTAATAATGTTAGTTTTGATGATGATGTTAGGCAATGCTTTTTCGTTGTACAGGATGAGCCACAAAGCAGTGTACCCAATATTGAATTAATATAAATAATGTATTTATAAAACAATAATGAATCTATAATAGATACAAGTAAAAAAGTATTATTTTTCTTTTGCTTGAACAATAGAGTAATAATATTATATACTTGAACTCTAATTCATATTTATTTTTAACTACAATATTGATTAATTCAAAATTGGGTACACTATTTTATGGGTCACCCTATTTATTATTAGAATAGGAAGGTCTATATCGTATAAGGTCCAATAACTACTATAACTGCGACTACTATGTTAAATATAGTGAGTCAAAGTCATGGCTACAATATCACATTATGATGTTTGAATGGTTTTTATAGAAGCAAATACCATATTACATCTATTGAGTAGACACAGTCATGTAAGAGTAATAAGTTAATAACTCATGAGTGGGATGAGAAGGAGTTATAGTATCACCTCGTGAGGCTAAAATAGCTCTGTATCAGTTAAATACAATGATTAGTCCCTTCTATACGATTCACCTTTAAATATACTATCACGAGCAGATTGATACCATTCCGATTGTACTTCTCAAGCAGCTTAGTCTATATCATGTCATACGATATAATTTCAGTCATGTATTCAGTCATACGACATTTACTTCAGTCATACGTTCAGTCATATGACATATGATTCAGTCATACGTTCAGTCATATGACATATGATTCAGTCATACATTCAGTCATATGACATATGATTCAGTCATACGTTCAGTCATATGACATATGATTCAGTCATACGTTCAGTCATATGACAAATGATTCAGTCATACGTTCAGTCATACGACATATGCTTCAGTCATACGTTCAGTCATACGACATATGCTTCAGTCATATGATATATGATTCAGTCATACGTTCAGTCATACGACATATAATTCAGTCATACGCTCAGTCATATGATATATGATTGAGTCATACGTTCAGTCATATGATACCTATATACTTCAGCCATTCGATCAGTTATACATTATTTACCGATAGAATATCAATGCTAGTCTAATTTAGATAACAGAAATATCAGAAAATTTTCATATATTTTGATTGGTGTTTCGAAAAATTATCAATTACAAAAAAAAAACATATTTACAATTTCTCTATGAATTAAATACCATATTTATATATTCAATATCATTCAGATATCATCTACTGTTCTATATTTCATCACAAGTCACTCAATCATTTCATTCCTGTACCATCTGAGAAGATCAACCAATTCAGAGCTAAAATCAAATGCTCCGAATTTACCAGTCCATGAGTAGTTTTGCAAATTGTTCATGAATATATTAACTATGCAGATGTAAAGGAACACAGAGGCGAATTGTAGCTAAAAGGAAAGTTGTTGTGTTGTTCTTGGTAGACTTAGAGCCTTCTACTGATTAGCATTTATCAACTAGAGTATGCATGCATTATATTAACAAGGGTTATAGGTAATTATATTAACAAGTGTTATAGGTAATTATATTAACAAGTGTTATAGTTTAATGTATTAACTGGTGTTCGCATGCTTGACATTCAGTAGTGTACTATAATACATTATATTAACTAGATGATGGGCTTTCATAGAGTGCATATCTTCGCCACCGCTTATAAATGGCCATGACTTTTAACTTGCTCGTTCCCAAAATCTAATATACTGATTGCTGGATAATAATTATCGTTCTACTAAATTTCAGGTAATTTGGTTGAATACTTTTTGCGTTATTGAGTTTTAAATGACCTTGACCTTTACATTTGACCTTTAATCCGATCGATTCCAAAATATAACCAAATGGTTCTTAAATATCTGGCAATTTGGTTGAATTGTTTTTACGTTATAATGACCTTGATCTTGATCTTTGACACAATCGCTCCCAAAAGCCAACCAAATTGTTCCTGGATATTTACCATTAGACCAATCGTGCCATTATATTAACTAGTGTAATTATACATACTCAATTCTGCTATTTCAATTGAATAAATAAATTAAATAACGATGCTTCCAATTTCTTCCTTATTTATCATTTCCTATATGAGCTTCATAGATAATTTCGAAGAAATATATACTTAAAAACTATCAGAGGTTATTTAAACTCAGCGTTAAAGGTATTTTTGGTTTCTCATACTCACCTGTATCCCTCTAGCAAGAAACCGAAAATTCCTTCAACAATGAGTTTAAATAACATCTGATAATATGGATTTCCCGTTGAGTATGAATCTCTTCAATCAAATACTTATCAATTATTATACTAAAACAAAGTGTACCATTTCAGTGAAAATAAATCAAATATTTGAAGTATTATCCGTAGACTTAAATATAGCAATAATAATTTTCACTATTTTTCCAAATTAAATTTCAATTACAGTTAACTAAATATTTCCTATTCAGATTGCTTCGCTAAATTAGAGACCTATTTATTATAAAAACCATAATATAATCTATAATAGTCCATTCAAATATTACCACAATATTTTTCCGTTCCCTTTTCTCTAATATTTCTCTTAATACCAGAGTTAATTGACATGGGAAAAGAAAACCTGGTAATATAACGACAGTAATTGTAGCACAAGATGTCGAGTGAGAAATTAACTTAAGACTTCCTGTTGGTGTTAATTTTCAGAACATGAAGATTTTGAGGCAACTTTTTAGCAGAAATTCTATATGTTACATAAAAAGATATCAGTGCCAAAACATTGAAATTTAGAAGACTAACGAAAAACATTTTATCATCAAATTATCAGAGAATTTGTTGAAAAATTTAAAAACAGGAAGATGATGAATGATAAATCTTTATTGCAGGATTAAATACACCAGTATTAATTATATTCTTTCCATGATGAATTAACATTATAATAGTAATTAACCCTAATATGATGCCTAAGGCTTTCGGGTAAGAAATGTATTAAAAGCATGGTTGCAATATTTCTACAAATAGTTAACAGTCAATAAAATACTTTATACAACAATTCAATATTGGTTTAGAAAATAATTCAGTTAATTTTCTCATAAAAATTGCCATAGATTCAATATCTTTTATTTCAGTAGGTATTCCATTGCATATATCAGGAAATATCATATATTTATAAATTATTCTTTTATTTTTCACTCTGGGGAAAGATTTTATCAAATTGTTTGATGTCACATTGTTTGATGTCACATTTAAATCGTTTAAAGGGTATAATATAATCCTAGTTTCAATACTTTAAATATTTTAATAGGTAGTTTTTTCACGTCTAAATAGAATTTGCCTTAAAATTACATACATTATTATTGGTCAATTCATTAAAAATCACTATTGCCCGGCGGAGTGTTTAACGGGTAATGTAACGGAAAATTTCCCCATCACAGTAATACAATACATAACGGGAGAGTAAACCAAACAATAGCAAATTGCGCTTCTACGGTAAAGGAATTTACCTATTCTTAAACTCATCATTCGGAGATGCCTCAATTTGTATTTGACGTGATGTGGTGATGATAGTTTAATAGATAGATGTACTTGCAGATACTTACAACAACAGTCTCATAATTTAATAATTGGGTCTATTGGTACATGTTTGTTAGTCAACATGACATATTCAGATTTTGTAGAATTAATGACCATTTTACTGAAACAGCACCAGTCAAATAATAGGAAAAGTTTTTTTTGTTCTCTCAGCATGCATTAAAATACATTGATTATCATCCAATAAAAAGTTAATATTGTTAGAGTATATACTAAAAAATCGTGAACCGTTTTTTGAGTCTTGAATAGAACACATATTTTGGTCCAGTACCTTAGGATTGACTCCTGAGAAAAAAACATACTGTTTCCTATCTCTAAAATAGGATTTCACAAATTGTAAAGATTCACCGTTGACACCATAACTCGATAACTTATTTAAAGGAAATATACAAATACATTAGCTATCATCAACAAATGTAGGTAAAGTTCTACCAATAAGATGCATACAGGCCAGTTCTGTGTTTTATATTGTTTGAATCCATACCAGTTTGCAGATAAAAGGTTTATGTTTATATATAGTCAGTTATACGTTCATGAATAATTATGTCACTTATATTGCTAATATTAGATAGGACTGTTCAACGATTCTCTAGTCTAGATCCTGCACCCTTCTTAAAAATTGGAGTTACTCACGATGTCTTAATACATTTACGGTAAGTTGATTTGAAGAAAAATTTATTAATTAAGGTATCATTAACAAAATGCACACATATTTTCAAGAATCTCTTTGGAACATCATCCAAATTACCCCCAAATTTTAATTCATAATTATATGTTGCACCTCATTGGCAGTATAATACAAAAAATCCATTTGATTATTCCCACAATTTTCTGCATTTATACTATCGTGCGATAAAATAACTATTAAAATTGTCTGCAATAGTAAGGGAATCGCGAATTTCTTCCTCATTAATAATGTGAAATTCAGAATTAGCCGAAAATTGCTTTCTCATTAAACTGTTAATTATTTTCCAATTTCCTTTTGGCTTCTGGATAATGAACTCAGCTTGTGATTATAACACAGTAGAACTCTTCCATAATGAACTCTGTATAGTAAACCATCCTGAATTGTAGAGTCCTGAATAGTGAAGTTATACTTCTGTAGTACACGTATTTAGTTTAGTTTGACAATAAGTTTTCTATGCATCTCTATATAGTAAATCAGTTGTACCTATTACTATTTATACCATTTCTCATCATCTGAAACCAATCATATTTCTTATCGATACACTTTATTATGCTTCTACTAGTCCATGGGACCCTAAGTCTCTAATTATTCACTTGTCTGTGTTCAATTGGAAAATACTTATTCAGTAGTGTATGGTTAAATTTTCGCTAAAATTACCAATGTTTGCATCAGAGAAATCTTTGAATTTTATTTTATTTGCTATATTGTTATTCTTTATATCAAACATACTGTACATACTGATTTTATTACCTAGGAAACACACTTCTGCGATAAATTATGTTAGACATGATCCAATAATGACTTATCATGATTGGTAATGATGTAATGGGACAGAATTAATTATTCTGCCTGCGATGGTGACTGAGTACACACCCACTTTCTTTGTACTATAGATTAAATCTAGAGTACGGATCTTAATGAAGCCTTAGTTTTGAATTGGTTGTGGTACTAGTAGGTTATCAGTGATGAGTTGGTAGAAACACAGGATTTCTCTTGTTGTTTCTACCGATATGATTTATGCTAAAATGTTTATTGTATATTTCAGGTTAGTATTTGGGAATGGTTAAAAGTATTATGATAAGATTGTAACTTATACACCAAAAGTGTAGCAAATCATAGGTGGGGTTTCTAACACATGAATAGATGTGATATAGCTTCGGATTTGTGTAGAAACTGAATAGTATTCTTTTGTATATTACCTTCAACAATGAAACGTAGCACATAGTATTTTATCCCACTACAGTGGGAGATATATAGGTATTTATATTGATTTAATTAACAAAGCAATACAATGGTGAAGTATTGAGACACAACATTGTTACTACAGGACACATCTATATTGAAATCTCCAACGATTTCATCTTCACTCAAAAAATCATAGGCCTCCTGTAAATATGTGCTTTAATAGTTTAGGTTTCACAAGACTTAAAAATTCCAGCTTATCAATAATGGTTACATTTTAATTATCTAGATAGTGTATTTATATTCCACCATACAATTGATCAGACGAAAGATTCCTCTGTATGTTAACATGAATATAATTCATTATAATTTCGCAATATCTGAATTAATGTAACTCCATGTTACAATTGATATGAGTATTACGATAATTAATATGTTAATGTAATCCGATAGTTAGATACAGGAATATTATTGTTGTGATGGTTGATTACTTATAATTATTGTGGTTTAATTTCAATTCTAAATAATTTCTATACAAGATATGCAAGGAAGAAATGGATACAATTTAATTATATTAAATGTTCTTGTATGTAAAACTATCTTGAAAGAGAAATATAAAACGAAAATATTGACTTAAAATATAAAAGTATAAGTATAATAGATACAGAGAACAGAATATTTTATTGTAATGTTATAATGTAACTCTTTTGCTGAATAGTTAAAATAGGTTATCATATTCAACATTTAATTTTAAAATAATAAATACTTACTATCTATTTACATGAATTGAAATTTTCCAATTCTTTTCGTTTGAGAGACTGGAAGCTTCGCACGTGGATTTAAATATTTATTTATTGACTTTCTTTCCTATGTAAGGAGAACATTTCAATATTTATAATGAATCTCTTATATAACATCATGAAGGCACTAATATAACATCATGAAGGCACTAATATAACATCAAGAAGGCACTAATATAACATCAAGAAGGCACTAATATAACATCATGAAGGCACTAATATAACATCATGAAGGCACTAATATAACATCATGAAGGCACTAATATAACATCATGAAGGCACTAATATAACATCATGAAGGCACTAATATAACATCATGAAGGCACTAATATAACATCAAGAAGGCACTAATATAACATCATGAAGGCACTAATTTAACATCATGAAGGCATTAATATAACATCATGAAGGCACTAATATAACATCATGAAGGCACTAATATAACATCATGAAGGCACTAATATAACATCATGAAGGCATTAATATAACATCATGAAGGCACTAATATAACATCATGAAGGCACTAATTTAACATCATGAAGGCACTAATATAACATCATGAAGGCACTAATATAACATCATGAAGGCACTAATATAACATCATGAAGGCACTAATATAACATCAAGAATGCATTAATAAAACATCATGAAGGCACTAATATAACTTCATGAAGGCACTAATATAACATCATGAAGGCACTAATATAACATCATGAAGGCACTAATATAACATCATGAAGGCACTAATATAACATCATGAAGGCACTAATATAACATCATGAAGGCATTAATATAACATCATGAAGGCACTAATATAACATCAAGAAGGCACTAATATAACATCATGAAGGCACTAATTTAATCAGAACTGCTTTCACCTCACTTAGTCACTTCTCCTTAATGCGTAAAGTTTCAATAACAAGTTAGATTAATGGCGGGTATTGGGAAGAACATGAAAAGCATATTAGTGTAATGCGCTTCACTGAAATCAAGTGACTTTTAAATTATATCTAATTCAGTTCACTACGTGAAATTAGTGATGTGAAACTATTCGAGATACAATAAAGGAATTAGAAGCACAAGTTTTAGATGGAAATTAAACTAATTTATTTATTATCTTCGCGCCCTATCTAACTTTTGATGAAATTTATAGAATATTAAATTACCTTTTTATATTTGTATTGTGAATTTACATATAAACTATTACAATGTAAGTGATAGAAATACATTGTTCAATATATTATTGAAATAGAATCATACTTTTCAGATATTGCACACTATATAGATTAATAAATTAATTAAATTGAATTCTTTTTATATGAGTTGAATATCATTGATCAATGCTATATGTATATTTTCATAGAGAATATGTATCAGATGTTTCAATATGATTATTTTCATTGTATAATACATAATTATTAACACAATGCTTGTTTGGAACAAAAGCTTTGTTATGATGATAATTTTCGAAAGTAATATCTACTGCGTGTAGCAGTAATTTACTGAAATAATCTTGAAAGAGTATCAAAATTATACTCAATAGTTTTATTAAGTATAATCAACTTACTATATTATGTAATTATACATTGAGAAATAATAAAACCATTAGGTAAGAAGAACAAATTTCAAACACCTGTATGTGTATATATATCATAACATACCTATTCTGATATAATAACACCTGATTGAATTAGAAGCACTTCATGCAGTTTAGAAAATAGCGTAAAAGTCAAAGAATTACGAGTTTTTTCCCTCGCATCAATGAGTTCCTTATCACTTTCCCCTCTATCAAAAAGCCATCACTCGATGCAGAAGTGCCATGAGGAAAAGGGAAGAGAAAATAATGAACTAACTAGACACATCGCCTGTCTAGCTCATCTGGTAGTGTGTTTGGTAGGCAAATATCTTAAGTGGTGGAAATGAGAGTAGGTAACACGAAGATAGATTACCAAAGGTGATCCATTCACTAACCTTAATTTCTTAATGGTATGAAATTATACAATGGATTGTCCTACTTGTTTTTACCTTTCTTCAATGACTATTCTTATTTTAATATGTGAAATGATTTTAAGTTTGTATATAAATTGTCAGTTAAAATACATGCTTGAAATATAAATTTCCTAAGCTGATGTTACCCATAGTATGTATATAGCTTTGTAATCAGCGTAAGGCCCATACTATAGTAGCAGTTTCAACGCCGCGTGTTCAATGCCTTGTTTTCGCTTCTTAAAATTCAAAGTATCTAACACGGCGGCTTATCCGCCGCGTTATAAACGCTTTGCAAGCTATACTAGGCAGTGAAAACACGGCGTATCCGCCAAGGTAGAAACGCCTTGTAAACTATGATGTGCAGTGAAAACGCGACAGATACGCTTTGCGGTCTATACACGGCGTTTTCTATTATTTTCTCTCTCTTTTTTTATATTTATTATCCAGAAATAATTATTCTAGAGCAATATTAGCAATATTTCCTTCCCATACTCTGCAGATGAATGTTTGTATTTGGCGTGAACTGTGATCAAAAAACCAAACTTGTTCAAATTGTAGAAAAATGAATTATATGAGATTATACATATATGAATATAATGAAACAATGAAGGAATATAAATGATGCGTATGTGTTGGCGGGGTTAAATGAAGGTTGTATTCCAACTCTCATAAGGGATGTATATTTATCAACTTGAATACAGCATTTCATTACAGTTAGAGATGACACAAATGTGGAATATGGTAGAGATGAGTTCGGACCAGACCAACCCGGACGGGCCGGTCTGAAGTCCTTACTCTAAGTAATGACTCTTACTGACTGCTGACCGACTGACAACTAACTACTCACAACTCACCCCAGTTACATAATTCCTTGCCTTTATATACCTCTAAGCATCTTAAACGGAAACCACTAATGAGCTAAGACCCCGTCCATAACTTGGTTGCTCAAACCACATGAGTCGTAAACTAATTATTACCTTACATAGAAAATAGATCAATATTATTACAAATATTTCTAAGCTGTCCTTACACCTCATTAAATCTTTTATTACTTCGTGGGAAAGATACATTGACTGTATAGACAGCTAGACACATTTTATTACTTTAAGACTTATTTCAGATCTATGAGTTTCTAATATATTTTTAGCTAATTCAGAATGCTACAATAAATATTTACTCTAACACAAATTTAATTTTCGCATTAGGGTATATTATTATATACCTAATAATAATATCAGAAATAATGCAAGTAGTAAGAATGATTGATACCACGTTAACGTACCAACAATTGCTTGATATTTAAAATTACTGTATTGAAACATCTTCTACTTTACAGGTCTGTCTGTGAGTGTGCTTACACTTTGACTGCCGCGGTTAAACTGCCCAGAATAGTTTGCAAAGCGCCTCTACGACGGCGGTGCTAACGCGTCCAGATGCGTTACAACCACCTACCGCCGTGGCAAAGCGGACAGCCAAGGCAGGAGAAATTCTAGTATAGTATGCATTTTTTCCGTTCATTTAACTGTGATTAATTGAAGACGCGTAAACAGTGCAGTGAAAACGCGGCGGTGAAACTGCTTGTATAGTATGGACCTAATGTTGAATTTTAGCTTTGCATTTTCCTCGAACTGTTGGGGACTATATGTGTGATGTTTCTCTTATTATTTCACTTTTATCATTCTGATGTGTAAATATATTGATTTTTGTTATTCATATTCTCCCATCAAGTCTGTTAGTGAAGGGTTACCATTCCTCGATTATATAGTATGGTGTTCGTAACTAAACCATTTGGTCAGATGAAACCATAACTAAACCATTTGGTCAGATGAAACCATAACTAAACCATTTGGTCAGATGAAACCATAACTAAACCATTTGGTCAGATGAGACCATAACCAAACCATTTGGTCAGATGAAACCATAACTAAACCATTTGGTCAGATGAGACCATAACTAAACCATTTGGTCAGATGAAACCATAACTAAACCAATTGGTCAGATGAAACCATAACTAAACCATTTGGTCAAATGAAACCATAACTAAACCATTTGGTCAGATGAAACCATAACCAAACCATTTGGTCAGATGAAACCATAACTAAACCATTTGGTCAGATGAAACCATAACTAAACCATTTGGTCAGATGAAACCATAACTAAACCATTTGGTCAGATGAAACCATAACTAAACCATCTTTTCATATAAAAACATGTATGATGAAACCATGTTTATTAAACTAACTAAGCACTAATAACACATTTTAAATTTTTAATATCACATTAGCTTCAATATACTACAGCACAGTTAAACAAATTATTCCATACAATAATTAGATTATAGTCAACTATAAAAAATTGCTTTTGTCATGATTTGTTGTATGTCAAGTATCTTGAGAATAAAGGTTAATTTAGTGTATTCATAGACATTTTATAATCCTTTTGTTATTCGCTTGTTACGTATTTTTGGCAATGACTAAAAGTTCTCAAATGTCATCTCCTTATGAATTAAACAGTCTGACCTCTGGAAAGAAGATGATCTAAGACTTTTGCTAATGTCAACTTACTTTATATAGAACGTCAATATGTCAGTGATAAAAGCAATAATAAGAATACATAGACTTATCTTTCTCATGCATTTATATTCTATTAAATGTCACTAAGTATTTTTATTCATGAAGAAATAAGAGAATATATTTGTGAATGGGAGTAATACATTTTTACAGAAGTTTTTTCTATCGATAATTCAATCTTGCTCCTAATTTAGGACTTTTACTTCTCTACCATAATACGTACTATTCATGCAAAAAACATGTAAATAGAGAACTACCACTACAATATTAAGCTCGTTACTGATTATATTATCTGCTCATTGATGATTTTTGTTCATTTTTCTTTGAATCAGGATTTATTAACAATATAATTTTAGAATTATTATATTCACATATTTTTTGTTAATATACTCTATATGTGATGTAAACTTAAGGGGAACGTACATGGCTTTTGAAAATATTTTAATTAATGAAGCTACAGTTCTGAAACTTAGTAACCTAATAAAAAAATTGAATTCTCCATCGTTTTTGTTTCATGGCATTTTTTCGATTAGACCCATAGAAAACGAGTTATTCGAATTTTGAACATATTTCTACCACTTTCCGAAAAAGCCTGAGGCACCAACCATTTTGAAGCTACGGCATTGAGGTTTTGTGTATTCGATTCTCCACCCAATTTTCTTGGGCTGTCACTCCTTTTTTTTTCGATTTTCGAATTGGTTTTCGAAATATTGACTTTTGTTGTGAAAAAATGAAAAATTCAATTTTTTTTCAAAATCCAATATTTCGAAAAGAAATTTGAAAATAAAAAAAAAAGAATAGAAAGTTCTAGAGAACTTTCTGAAAAATCGAATGCAAAAAACCCAATGCCGTAGCCTCAAAACTGTAAAAGCTTTAGTCTTTTGAATACCAAGATTTTTCGGTTTAGAGAAGTGCCATAAAAATGCATTCAAAGTTGGAGTGTAGCTGGGTGCCCTGTGACATGCAACATCCTATCCTTATGAAATATCGAGTGTGACTGAACCGTATATCTGCCAATCACTATTGTGTATAATCTCAGCAGCAAGAACTATACCAGATATGGCGAGATAATTAATTATTACGAATTATTAGTGGCTGATAGGGAGTGTATAAACCATCTAGTGCCACCCCAATACTCACCGCGCCTCCTTCCCTTTCTCTCTCACTCCATTAGGTTATAGTGACTCTAGGCCTCTGATATTTCACTCGAACATTTGGAAGGGTAAGGTAGCTATTTACAAAATAATTTTTTTTTTTATAAAATTAGGTGATTTTCCCAAGAACCCTTAACTAAACCTAAACTACAAAATAACAAATCTCATTTAGCACTTAATCAATGCTACATACGAAATTGCTACAATTATTATATGTAGATTTGTGTATTAAATGTGTAACGAATAATGTAATAATGACTTTAAAGAAAACATGATATTAAGTTATTATTTTATAATGTAAGCTAGTAAAGAAACAATATTCTCTTTCAGTATAATTATCTATTATTTTCATTTGGAAACTACTACTTATAATGAATAAACCAACACATCGGATATTTAGATTTTTTCCCTCTACCACCTACAAAATAACATTCAAAAGTATTTAACTATCATTGTTTTGAATTCAAATATAGAAATATTAATCTTATCCTCTATAGTCTATAGTCTATGGCCTATGCTCTTGCACTACACTCTTGCCAAGTGGTGAGTCTGTGGCCAAAATAATATCGCGTCTTGCGGGACGCTAAAATCCTTATTTTTGGGTCACGTGACTGGCAATCTAGCGTCAGTTCAATGGAGAATTGATATAGGAACTGAAACAAAATAAGGTTTTACACCGTCTTCCTTAGCGTCCTGCAATCGCTGCAACACTTCCTCTCTCTAGAGTAGTTTATCATAACTCTATGACTCTTGCTTCCTTGGTGGAAATAAACTGCCCTGTTTACATGGAAATCATCATGGTAGCCGGACATCATTTATAAGATTTTCTGGACATTTGACATCAAATTTGGAAATAGTAAGGATATTTATCCTATCGACCAGGACCCGGACACGCCAATTTTACATATCCAGCAGGACATAAAAATCCGGACATCCGGTATATCGTATGGCCTATCTTGCATAGTTACAAAGTTCAATCGGAAATTTCTAGAAAATGAGTTTGATGGAAATTTCATTAGAAAATATCTCCCGGACACGACATTTTTTCAAGATAACTAATTCCAGTCTTATTCGGACCTGAACATATCTTGTTCATTTTCCAATACATATTTGGTTTCATTACTAGATATTAAAACTACTTTGCGGTGTGGTGAATGAAACTTACAATATGAACAATACCATACAAATTTATTTATGAAACATCTTACATTAATTAAATTACCTGAAATCTATAATTGCTGATAACTAATTTACAACAAAACATTCAAATAAAGAGTATTTTATAAATAATAATAGGCTACTGAAAATAAACAACTTAATTTAATAATGAAAAATGAACAGCCTGATTCAGAATACTTAAATACAAAAATATTTCGAAACTTATTCATTCAACAATGTTTAACGCTTCAACATTTTCTACACTAGGCAAAACTTTGAGAAGTGATATCACCTTCTTCCGTGACATCTGCATCCAGCTCAATTCCAACATCAGACTGGTCATTTATTGAAGTTTCAACCTCAGACCTGATGTCAATTTCAATCTCTTTTAATTTGAGTGGTGATAGAGACTATGATTCCTCTTCACGTGACGTCGTTGGAGTGAAATGCTTTAGTTTTATTGGAGTAGAATATACTTGTGGTGCTTCTTCTGAAAAAGTGCCATTTTTATCAAGCATTCATTAATCCACAACATGTTCACAACATTAACCCTATACCACAGATGTAAAAGTCTAAATCTATCCATTATCACAATAATATATAGCTACATCTCATACCTATACTCACAAATCTTTGTTGTTTGTCCCTCACCACCAAATTTAATTATTATTCTCAAATTCACTTTGTACAAAGAATTCGACGTTCATGATTCTTTAGTAGCGACAAATAGGGTAAATTCCAAATGGTCGGACCGATTCACATTATCGTTCATATAAGATTAATAGATATCTGTTACTAAGAATTATGAACTCTAAAAATTTCATATATTTGAGGGAATTTCAACTTGATACTATTTCATACCGTGTTAACGCACAAATCTGTAATTTGGTGTGGTGAATCCGCTAGCTAGTTTGTTGTACCGAAAATTTTATGAGTTTTTAATGACCTATCATTCCCATAGTAATTAGTTTCCTATATATCCATAATATAACTAAATTTATTATCAAATTAAAAACCTTAAGTAAAACTTGAGAAACTTTCTATCTAGCTATCAAACAAAGCAACAGAAATCGCTTAGGCTTATAATATATCGGCAAGATATGTTTAGCTATAGATTCGCATAAATGGTTAGTCAGTGTCAATAATATTTTTTTTTACTTTCTGTTGTATCGGAGAAAAATTATAAAGTGGTTAACTAGGATATTGATGTCTACTTTGGAATGAAAAGTCAAATAGCCGACATGAAAATAAAACTGAATACAAGGGATATGACAAAAGCAGTCACTCAGAAAAGTCACCGATTTGATAATACAGAATTTAGGATCAAAGTTAATTGTAATTATTTATAGGGTGTAGCTAGCAGGTAAATTGCAGAAAGTCATTGTATAATTCAAGACTTTTTGCTTGCATGAGAATAAAGCTAATAAAATTTATGATGTTAAATTGGGAGCGCTTACTTAGTTAAACAAAACCAACACCAAATCACTTATCGCAAATTGTCCTATATACTAACAGTTTTGAAATATATCGTACTATCAGAAACCAATATAAGTGAATTGTGACTGAGAAATAGAACTTTAAAATAGATAATAGTACTATATTCAATATTATTATAAATGTTGCTTTAGTCTATGAGTTTTCAGTACAGAAAGGAAAGGAATAGACTAGCTATGTAAGGTTAGGTTAATTATCCGCCCAAACGTGAACGAACAAAATTAAAATTGGATGGTTTCGATAGTGCCCTGGTGCCCCCCTTGGGGGGGGGGAGGGGGATATAGCTATACTTACTCTTAAAATTAATAGCAAGACTTGTTTTAAAACTGTAAGTATATAGGGCGATTGAGTCTTTCCCATTTGACGACCCCCACCAGATTTAATTTAAATTACTTTTTTATATGAATTTGGTCCATAGAATCCGAAAATAAAAACCGTTTTTTGAAGAAACTAATAGTTTTTGAGATATAAGGGTTTAAATGTATTACTGAAGGATTGGGAAATTTGAAAAAAACTCGTGATTTCACGCTTCTTGGTCAAAGATAACCGTAATGCAGATTGTTGTATACGCTAGTTTGTTGTACTGCACACTTCATGATTGTTTATTTGCCTAGCAGGGGGGTATGGGGGGCGGCACGCCCCCCATTACACAAATATCAACATTGAAATAATAAATTGAAAATATCACGGAAACTGGAAATATCAGATATACCCTTCTGCCAGGTCATTAATCAATCATGGAGTGTGTAGTACAACAAACTAGCGGATACAACAAATTACATTAATGTTTCATGTGAAAAATCTATATCGTTTAGAAATTTCAATGAAAACACGAGTTTTTTCAAAGTTCTTAATCCTTCAGTAATACATAGGAAATAAATAACTTTAAACCCTCATATCTCAAAAACTATTAGTTTCTACAAATAACGGTTTTGATTTTCGTATTCTATGGACAAAAATACATATAGAATAATTATTTGAATTAAATCTGGTGGGGGTCGTCAAATGGGAAAGACGCGGGTGATTTGCAACAAGTAATTTGGTCTTAGTTTTTTTTTCTAAGTACGCTCTCCCCATGAAACATTTGCGCAAATAAGTGAAATCATCGTACGCAAGGTAAGTCCTGACTGATCGGTCGCGATTCACATCGTCGTTCAAAATGATTTAGAGATATAACTTAAAATATCATCTTACTTTTTTTATTTGGTATCAATGGTACCTGCAAGTATCATTGATACCAAATAAAAAATAAGATGATATGTTAAGTTATATCTCTAAATCTTTTTTGAAGGACGATGTGAATTGCGACCGATCATTCAGAACTTATCCTACTTGGAACATTTGCCGTGAAATGTTCAAACCAGTACTAAGTATTTATTTCAATTTAGGTCTCAGTATAGCCTGTTGTTAAATGCTCTGAGTTTAGTTTCGAACCATCAAGTTATAAATTCATTCCAGCAAGAAATTTCAAATACCGATATATACCCACTTCACCCTATATTGAAAACTTTTAGATTCAATTACCCTTACATTTTATCAAGTATTTAGAATTGAGGTCAGATATTAAACACTACACAATACACACGTACTTAAAGTGGTAAACCTATAGTTCCTATAGAGCTGTTATCACAATGACACTGGAGACAGAAGTGTAGATGACATTTCACGAGAGCCTATTTTTAGTTAGCTAAACCAAAGAAATTTTCGTTCAAGGTCCACCCATCTGGACAAATGAAATACCTCTTTATTTCGTGTTACCCAAACTTAAGATTTAAATTTTTTTAATTTTTTTCAGGAGACTTTTATCGTAAATTTAACATGCTCCAGTGATCAGAACGAGCCCAAAAACCCTTATTTGAATGATAAATACGTAGAAAATGCTTTATTTATTGAGAAAATTGAATTTAAAGTTGAATTTTTTGAGTTCACTTCCATTATTACCAGGCGATAACTCGCTCGCCCACCGGACATTTGGAAAAATCTAAATATATCATATAGAGTGTCACCTGCATAGGGCAACATTTTTGATAAATTAAATTCAAGATACTAATTGCTCTTGACACTATGCTAAAAAAAGTTGGATAGTATGCTAAAAATTTTGATCATCAGAATATGGAGATCATTATTTGTAATTCCAATGTAGGTGGTAATAGTTTTTCTTTTCTGAAATATCGGTCGGTAGAAGTGATTTTCAATGCATGGTGGTATAATGTAAAGTTATTTGATAAATTGATATTTTGAACAATTGCTTTCAAATTATATTATATTTTTTTCTAACATTTAATAATATGTACCTCTAAAGGTGATGCAGTAATTCATTTAATTAAATAGTTTTAAACATGAAATTAATTGCGTGCTATTTGATTTGTACCTATATTCGAACTTAATTTTTAGCAGAAGGTTCGAAGCATGTCTCAGTCATCTCAATTTCCGCAAACTGCTCAAGTATCAAAGTGGTGTTTCACTTTAAATAATTATGTCCCAGATTATGATTATGTATTTCATCTTAAGAGAGTAGAAAATAAGGTTCATAGAGGGGTAATAGGTAGAGAAGTTGCTCCACAGACTGGTACCCCTCATTTGCAGGGTTACATTGAGTTCTGGCGGTCTGTTAGATTAGCTCATGCGCGAAAAGTACTTCACATGGCACACTGGACACCAGCACGTGGTACATCTGTTCATAATTATGATTATTGTGTCAAAGGTGATTATTTCTTAATATCTTTGAAATGAATGAACTTATTGGTAGTATAATTGAATTTTTCATGCAATATGTTCATATTTTAGTCAACGTTAATAAATATCATCAGATGGGGATTTCGATATCATTGGTGACTTTAGTGCAGAACAGGCTGGAGAAGAGGAAGTTGGCAATCGTAGGAAGACACTATCTGTAAGTCAGATAATACGCGGCTTGCTAGATCCAGAATGTGCTTGACAAATAAAAGTATCGAAAGCCTTTGCTGATCGTTATTCTTACTATGAACGAAATACAGCAGATTTGAAGAAACTCATACACCGGGAAGAGCTATTTGAAGAGTGGCAAACAAAGTTACTTTACCCATGGCAATATGAAATACTGAAAATTATACTAGAGCAAGGTCCTCGTGAAATACTTTGGATTGTTGATCATCAGGGAAATAGTGGAAAGACCTATGTATGTATTTATGTTCATCAGTATATTGTACAATTTCCAGTATTTGGATGGTACAGTGAACAGTCGAGATGTTGCATCTTTATTAGATACATCTGCAAGAGGAATAGTAATGGATGTTAGCCGTGCATCACTGCATCAGTTCGATTACTCAGTGCAAGAACAAGTCAAGAATGGTTGGGTAACATCTGGCAAATATAGAGGATTTTCGAAAATATTCAAGAAAATGAAAATTGCAATTTTCGCAAATGGGCACCCTAACAGAGTTATGTTATCTGAAGATAGGTGGAATATAATTGATTTATCTCAGCAATTTTCTTTGATTGATAGAACTGCAGCAGTTTCATCTAAAGCTAGATATCCCTACGTGAAACCTCCTTCCTTTCCTGAACTAAGTGATGACTTCGATTTTGTCAAATTTGTAGAAACGAGACTGCCGAATGATGGCACAAGGAATCATGCTACTCTGAACGAAAGAGCATCAATTTCTTCTGAGGTACAACAAACAGTTCAACAACAGAGAGAAATAGTTGCACCTACTCGCTTGGATAATTTTCATATGTCACAAACAGCTGGTCCATCAATTATCGTAGTTCCAGTTGGTGAGTTAAATCCTATAATGATATTTCAAGAATATAATACGATTTAATAAAATTCAACTTGTACATTATTGTAAAAATTAACAATGTGTTGCAGGAGATGCTGTAAGACAAAACATATGCACTTTGCACAAGATGGATGGTAGGTGTTATTCAATTGATCTCGTATATATTCGTTTGAATGCTTTTCTAACTGTTATGTTTTACCTCATACATACAACAGGGAATACTTACAGAAAAGGCTGTCCCTGTAAAACCAAACGTTCATCAGCAAATAGATCTTTTCCAGAAAATAGTACCAATCAAGATAATCAACAGGATATTTGAGTGTAATTATGAAAATATACAAGATATGTTCTGATTTAAAAATTAAAAACTATCAACAATTTTCTTTTTTTTTCCTTATATAATTTAGCTAATATAACAGATGAATTAGGTGTAATGTCATTCGTCATAAATACCGGAGTATAATATAGAATATGTTCAGAAGAACACAAAAATAAAAGAAAATCTTATATTCACTAATAAAATTCAGGGTATGTCCTATTAACTATTGAATTACCTATCCTATTCTTTGGTAACATTATTATACAGGATATGTCCTTTGAATTACCTATCCTATTCTTTGGTAACATTATTATACAGGATATGTCCTTTGAATTACCTATCCTACTCTTTGGTAACATTATTATACAGGATATGTCCTTTGAATTACCTATCCTACTCTTTGGTAACATTATTATACAGGATATGTCCTTTGAATTACCTATCTTACTCTTTGCTGACATTATTAATTTATCATACAGGATATGTCCAGTAGTAATATAAATAAGCTATCTAACTTCTTGATGTATCAACATACAGGATATGTTTGATATACTTTAATTTATGTTAAGAGTTTTTCCAATATCCGGACATGCATAGAAACTACTTATCCTACCTGAAGGACCTGGACATATCCAATTTAGTCAATTTCATAGTGGAAAAGATTCAAACTCACCGGGAAATCCATATTATTATGAGGTTATTTAAACTCAACGTTGAAATTTTTATCAGGTTTCAAGCTTTCGAATAAAAAAATGATTTCTATTCATCATCAGGAGAAAGGTGGAAAACCTGGATCTGACAATGAATTTTATGACCAATAGTTTTATGTTGGATACCGTCTTTCTATTTCAGCTATCTATCTTATTGTTTATTAATATTAATTAATCAATTGAAAATCGAAATATGAAACCAAAATTTGAAAATTTTATACTACCTATAGCTATTGCTGACAACATTCATTCTCTACGAAATACTACTTTCTTTATATTTGTAACAAGCTATAGAGGCACGATAAAAAAAACTGTCAACCGTAGCTATAGCAATAACTATATGTCTATTTCTTTCTATTCATTTTTCTGTATTTTAATAGTGTAATTATTATTATTATTTATTTTATTATTTAATTACTGTTACTATGGTTTTTCTATATGTGTCCTCTATTCCATGTGTGTTCTCTATTATTATGTGTTTCTTATTCCTATGTGTGTCCTATTTGATCCTATATGTCTTGTTGCTTATATGGGTCCTCTTTGTCCTATGTGTCCTCTTGGTCCTAACTCTTACTTCCTTATTTAAACAACGAAGAAAATAGGAAAATAATTCCCCATTCATTATTTACTACCGTTGCGTAATTTATTCCTGAAGAGTTTAGAGAAAATAGAGTCTATTTACATATCAAATGGTGCAGAATTATCGTCCTAACTGCTTCAATTACTGTCTTCTAGCAACAATGGAACATGTAATGAGCGTGAAAACAGACCGCGCAAAATGAAGCAGTCTATTATGCACCTTTAGTAGAGTTCGTTAAAGGCTACCACAGCGATTTTTCGTGAGAATGATATAGTTAATAATGCATTGGGTATTCAGTATAAATAGTGGGTATTTGTTATTGTTATAGAATTTTATTCAAGCATATCAGAGACAGAAAAAATATTATAACTACAGTAATAATTAAAAATATCAAAAATAAAAAATTAACTTTTTCACATCCTTTTCATTAGTTTTCATTAATCAGAATATATTAAGCATTGGTTATACTAAATAACTAAAATTACACAAGCTATTAAGGTATTTAACATTTACTATGTTTTTATTGCACATAATGCACATAAAGTTTTGTAAATATGTTGCATGCAATGTGTGTTGATGAACATTCAAAGTGGACATCATTGTCTAATATTTTGAATATAGGTATTCGTTGAAAGATTATCTTTGTTAATTATCAATAAGTGCATTAAATTAATTTATTGATATCTAGCTGTAATTATTGACAATTATGATCAAAATATTATCATGATTAAAAATATTGATATTTTCTATTCATTTTAATGGACATATAATAATATGAACGACGATGTTTTTTTCAAAGAGATTGTCTTACATTAAAATTTTTTCACACTCTAATTTTAAAATACTTTTGATGAACAATGATTGTATACTTAGATATTCTTCAGTTATTTATATCAAATTTACTTCAATTTTTTATTTCATACCAATACTGATAATTAATTAAATGTAGGGAGATCCATATCCAATACAATTCTCCAATATAAGGTTCAACAGAAATAAAATAAAGGAGCGATTTATTCTCTAACAAAGCATCATTTACCAGTGGGATAATTTATACCGTCCAATATTCAATATTCTCCATTCAATTTGAACAGAAAGCAGAATTAATTGAGCCTTGAACTCTGTAGATGGAAATGAAAGCTGATACAGCTCTACATTGGAATATTTCGATCCAATTATTGATTTTCTTTAATTATCGGGTTTTATATTTCAATAAATACAGAGTGTCGACCAAAAATATATCGACTGCTTTCGAATATAAGTATGATGTATAATATTTGTTCCATAGATACATAAAACTGTAGGTATTAATTGGTGCTATACACTGTATAGTGTATAATTACTATAGTAAATGCTCCTTTATGTTTTGATTTTTAATTATTCTTAGATGAAAATTATAAATATTCACAGATCAGGTAAAATTGAATCGCTATAGTGAACTTACCGTTAATAAACGCACGTTCTGAATCTTCCATATAAGGGCAGTACAGATTGGGCGTTTTCTAACGCACGTTTCGAGTTACTAGAAGTTCAATAGACACACTTTACCGCGCATTTCAAGCGGTCAGCTAACACTCATTCCAAAAATTTTGTTGAAACGCGAATTTTCAGGGTGTTACCATATATTATTTATGGTATATCTATCGTGCGTTAGAAAACGTCTGTACTAGCTCAGCTTATTCTGAACGTGCGATTAAAAACGCCCCGTCTGTACTAGGCCACGTGCTTCTGAACGCGCGATCTAAAGCCCCTCATCTGTACTAAACCTTCAAATCTCATGAAAAATCGTTTGATGTAAATCGAAATTTCAAATTTGCGAAGGTTGAGTAATAAATATGAAAAGGAGCAGTCAAAGACTTTATAAGAATATGCAAAGCTTTCACTTCCGCTCTGTAAACAAAAAGGAAATAAATTTTATTTGAATCCATAAAAGTAAATATGGAAATAACCTTTCAGTTATTGGAATTTAACTTCAATGATGTTATATATATTAGCTATACTGAAATTTAAGGAAAAGTAACTGTTGAAAAGAATAAATTGAATATATAAATTATATTATATTAATATATAAAATTATTATGATATTACTGGACTTACATTAAATGAATAAATTAGTAAATACAATCCCAGTGATTATCTGAACACTTAAAAATATGGGAGATAAATTTCACAAAATCCATTTCATTATAATTTATTATCACAAAAAATTTAATTTGTAAAATATGCATAACCCCTGCTACACAAACCAAATTCCTTAAAATTAAAAAAAATTACATATATATTCAGAACAGCGTTAAAAGATTTCTATTTCGGAACTGATTGACAGTGTTCTCCATCCTTATAACTGCTGTGAAATGGTCTTTCCAGCTCACTACGCCTCGTTAATTGAATGAAAACTGCGCTGATTGCTTGAGTAAAAATTTAATGAGGGACACATTATACGAGTAGTTACATCATACTGACATCAAATAAATTCTAGAGATTGTTTCAAATTGGTACTCAATAATTTCGCAAGTACTTGGACATATTTGTCATGGTAAGTAAATCATTTATCTTGAAATATCAGTCATGACTTATCAATTTTATCCACTGTTCGTTTTATTGGATTTAACTTGAAAATATATGCCGTCATCTACTGAAAAGTTCGGACATTCATTTTTCTTCTACACGATTAATCAGTTATTCCCTTCAAAAAGTTGGGATTATCCACAGGCTTTTTACAATTTATGATTGCAGTCCATGATATCATATCATTTATTTTCTTGCAAGAAGCAATTGATAACGTTATTTTTATCCAAAGAATACAGTATTTCAGGCAAATAGATTATTTCTGAATATAATAACACAATTCAAATATATAAAATATATTGTATAATCAATTTGTTGTCGATAGGATACAACAATTATCGATAATTTTTTTTATTGAAGATTAATACAAAAAAAGAATATCATAATTCCAGTAGCTGTTACACTGTAGGCAATTATAAGATTTATTCATCTAAAAACATCGATAGCTAATTGTTTTTTTTTCCAGATGTAATTTAATAAGGAATGATATTTTATTTAAAAATGATCTCTATTAGGAAGTATTTTCTTTTTCCTTCATTTATCATAGCGATGAAGATGGCAGCAATGAAATCACCGTGCTTTGTGTCTCAGTACAAGACATTCCCTTACGCAGATGACTGTGTAAGATGAAAATGGCGACAAGAGTTAGCCATGAATGGATGGACAGGATGGACTTCATTCAATCCATTGCTATCTGTACTGACGAACAAATGGATGTACTTGCCAAAGATGTCAGTGCTTCTATAGAATACATAAGTATGTTTATTTCGAAGTTTCGAATTCACTGAAATTCATTCATTCAAATTCGAATTCACTGAAATTCATTCAAGATAGAGTACATACCTCTATATAAATATGTTAGTGTCGTGTCATTAAGAAATTAAAGTACCTATTGTCAAAACCATTAAATGGATAAGTCTGTCTGATGACAATCGACCATAGAAATAACAATAATATTATCTTAGAGTGTTATTTAAACTCAATGTTGAGGGTATTTCAGGTTTCAAGTTTTCAAATAGAAGGATGTCTATTCATCGTCAGGAAAATGGAGTAAAAGGAGCACCTTTCTTTCCTGACGATGAATATCCTTCTATTTGAAAGCTCGAAACTTGAAATACAATCAACGTTGAGTTCAAACAACCATGTTGATAATGAAAATATATTTGATAATAATAAAAAGGTAACTGATTTAGATGAAGATATTGAGATAATACTAATATTTATCTTGAAAATGATTTCGCTTATTACAGATTTGTTCCTGTAGACTTTTGAGAATCCACAGACTTTGTTCAAATGATTTCTTCAAATTTTCATGTCCCTTGCTTGTAGGTGTTATCTAGGTTTGGAAAATTTCATAATACAAGATATGGACGCAAGGCTTGAGAGATATAAATTCTTATGTGAAGAAGTTGAAACTACAGCCGCTGATACTTGTAAAACCTTTTCTGAGAAGTAAATGGTATCAGATCAAACTTATCCAATTACTACAACCAGACTACTACTCTAATTCCCTCAACACGAAACCAAAAATACCAAATCCCACAGCTCCAAATCCCACAACACCAAATCCCACTACTTCAAATTCCACAACAAGAAATTCCACAACATCAAATCCTATAACGGAAAACCCTACAGGACAAAATCCCTCAACAGTAAAAACAAACTCCACAACAAATCCCACTACACTAATTCCCACAACACCAAATCCAACAAAACAAAATTCCACAACACCAAATCCTATAACGGAAAACCCTACAGGACAAAATCCCTCAACAGTAAAAACAAACTCCACAACAAATCCCACTACACTAATTCCCACAACACCAAATCCAACAAAACAAAATTCCACAACACCAAATCCTATAACGGAAAACCCTACAGGACAAAATCCCTCAACAGTAAAAACAAACTCCACAACAAATCCCACTACACTAATTCCCACAACACCAAATCCAACAAAACAAAATTCCTCAACTCCAAATCCTTGAACACCAACAATAAACACAGATCTAACCTCTGAAAACGATTACCTGCACCTCTATCATCAGCCAACACAGATTACGACCAAGCCTCTGAAATGTATCATCACGAGGATGGTTCTGGAGCGAACACAAATCCGTCTGACCAAACCGAAGAATGATCCTTTTGAAGATATTGTGATCCCACTTGAAAGCATCATCCGGATACCGACCATCTGGTTCGGATTAGAGATGATGCATCTATGATAGCTCTGCATTAGTTCTGGTGGAGAATGAGATTGGAAAACCTAGGGAGACTGCAGTAATTACATTTTGATTAGCTGAATACGAAAATGAAGAAAATACGAAGTAATACATTGAACTTTATTATATTTTGAATTATATAGCTAGTGCCTGATTGAAATTTATATAATATATTTTGAAGCTATGATTCTACGGTGAACAATTTTTGTAGATTCATTGTAAATTTAATTATAAAGGAACACTTATCATAAATATCTAAATGTATGAATAAATTCAATTTTCTTATACGGAATTAATCTTTGCCATCCTTGCCATAAAAATGATACTTAATTACTCTTAAAAACATTATTAAAGCATCATGATATACATACATGGTAATAAGTCAAAAATCCAAGCAGTCATATTGTATTGCATGATGAATACATTTTTCCATTAATAAAGGAACTGAAGTAATATTAGAGTAAGAACCTTTCAAATATTCGTGTTAAATGGATGAAGATGAAGCAGCAAGCGGCTCAGACGAGAAATTTTGACCTTTAGTAGGCCTATATTTTGATTGATTATGACTTGCCATCAAAACTTTCATAAAATTAGACGTAAGTATCATTTTAAGCCAGTTGGAAATCGATTAACGAAAATAATGCATTAGTGTGCAACATATGTAATTATTATTCTAGCCACAAATACTTTATCTGTATTTAGTAATGGAAACTATATTTACAGTGTCTACCTTTGCATGGATTTTGTATCGGTATAATTTACGTATTACTAAATGATTACTATTGATAAAAATTAGGAAATGATCATATATATAAAAGTTATTTTTTCTGAAAATGATAATTAATTAAATTAATCATTTATATATGAAAAAAAAAAATATCTCAAATGTTTCTCCTTACAATGATCATTAAATTTTTTTCAACCAATGTTTTTGTTATATTTATTTCATTAATTTCAAGATATTTAATAACATGATGGTTAAATTGAATGACTTCGAATAACCTGATATTTTGTCTAAAAAATTTATGAGTAAAATGAAACTTCTACTACGTATAAAATCATTATTAATTGAAATATTATTATAGGGTAAATTACGAATTATCGGTCAGTTTCACATATTCGGTCATATAAGAAAAAACAATATTATAATTGCTATTTTATTTTTATTTTTATTATTTTATTTTTATTTTATTATTTTATTTTTATTTTTAATAAAAATAAAAATAAAGTAACAATCATAATATAATTTTTTCTTATATGACCGAAGATGTGAAACTGACCGATAATTCGTAATTTACCCTATACCATATTGGCATATTAATGAACTGTCGATAATTTATGAACAGTACTGAATATTATATTTAACTGTGTTTTTAAATATATTTTAATAATAGATGTCACATTAAAAAATAAATAGAGCTTATATTTATTTGCTACAACAAATAGAAATTGGATAACAAATAAAATTACTCAAACAAATATAATCTTCATTACGTTTCAGTAATCTTCGATTGTTTTTTCACACTGAAAAAAATAGACAAAAAATGACAGAAATGTTCACTGTATTTATTTAGAGTCAATAAAGGTTAATTCGTTGCAGATTTAGGGATATACAAATTGTAGATATCTCTTACTAAATTGTGATAATAAAATCTTCTTGAAATAGAAATTCAATATATAATTAAACACTGTTTATTTACAATAAAGAGAAAAACAATAGAGATGATTTGTAGCCATGGATACAAAATATATAACATGTTATTGAAAAAGTTACTCCATCAATTAAGTGAAGATAGAATAAATAATTGACAAGAAATATATTTCAAATTTAGCATATTGTAAAAAGAATGTATTTTATTTGAAAATATGCATTGAAAGGAATTTATTTCAATATTCCTTAAATTGAGTAAATTTTAAATATATTTGTTTTTTTGCCTATTGAATTGATTAAAATATAGTTCTAAAAATTGTGTATAATTAATTTTTTCAAATAAATAACAATATGAATGAAAGGAATATTAGGCTTTTTACTTATTTTAATTCAATTCCCATGAAATTTCTTGGCATATATCTAATTCCCTTTGCTTTTAAAGATTTTTATAATCAAAATTCTACAATAGCCATTTTACTTACGACTTGCTAAATTTCAGTCAAAAGAAAAAGAATGTACACCGTTTGTTTTGAATGTCCGTTAGGTAGGTATAATCAATCCAACATTAAATATTCGTGTATAGGTATAAAATGGAAAAAAATGTATTACAGAAACTTCAATATACTTCAGGAAATAATTTACAGCTTAAACGAAGGATGAAAACTCAAAGTTTGTTTATAAAATTCAAATTGGAAATCAAAACAAAGAGAGTATAATCATTCAGATTTGTGTTTCGAGCCATTTTTGTTCACCGAGAAAGAAAAACTTTAAAAGCAATTAAAAGAATATAAACGGAATCAAATTGATGCGAATACCTGATAATTGATATTTGATCTCACTTATGTAATAATATGTAATAAATTACTCTCTTCATCGTATCCCAGATATGACATTTAATAATAGAAATATTATTTATCAACAGTATATGTTAATGAAAAATATTATTTATTAGCCAATTTTTTCTTTCTAATTATTCCACAAAATTCAGATTTAAGACAGACAATATTATTCAAATGGATCAACACCAGACAATGCATCTTTATCCATTTAGTCGAATGCGCCTCCTTATCAGCTTGTATCTCTCAGTGAGATGATGGCAGTGGTGAGGGGCTGTGTGAGAGTGTCTGTCCCGAGTCCTATGAGTGATCACAGACTCAGGATAGTCTCAGTAAAATGATTTTAAGCAATATTTAAGATATAAAGCATAATCCTATTTTAATTCCTAGATTTATGGTTCATAATAATTTAAATATTTGATTTATTAGAATGATAAATTCTAATGATATCATATTTTATTTGCAAAATATGATCACTTTTACAGATTTTAATAATATTTAAATGCCAATAAAATTATATCAAATTATTCGATGTTATTGAAAATGAATGTCAATAACGTAAGGGAGACTATAATGTGTAAATTATAAATATTAAATATGAAACAAAATTATTCTACTCCAAAATAATTAAATCAATGTCAGTGGTAAATTATTTAAAAAAATAAAATTTGATTTATTCCAAGTGAAGGAAATGATGGATCCTTTTCAAAATATTGCATTGAAATCCACGGAGGTGCAGAACTACAGATATATTCTAATATTCGCTTCAATATTTTGCCTGGGTGAGTATACGCTGTACTAAATATTAAAGTGTAAAATAAATATAATGTAATAGAGCAAAGAATGAATCATGAATATTAAAGGCTGTATTCGTCACTATAATAGTCATATAAATTAAATGGATATTAAAAACTTAATGAATGGATAGATACTAAATTCATATAAAAAAAAAGTCAGTGCGAAAAAAAATCAATTTTTATATTATTTGTCATTTGAAATCCATTTGCTTCTTATTTTCTTGTCGAAATTTTGAAAAAGTGAGAAGAATCTTAATTCTTAAATAAAAATTCTAGAATCATTGAAATAAGAAATTTGTAATTGAACATTTTTTGTATGAAATAGAACTGTGTGACTATTAGGGGTTAGGTTCCGAGTTATGAGTTAGTTCCGCATTTTCGAAAAAAATATTCATATGGGATATTATATATCTTTTAACTTTTATATATTTATATATAACCAAAAAGGCGGAACCGTCCAATAACTTAAAACTGACCCAAATCAATAAATGTGTGTTCTTTGCTTACTGAATTATAATTGTGTACATTATAATTACATAGGTTAAGTTAGGAATTATCGGTCGGTTTCACATCTTCGGTCATTTTTTCCTACCTGATTCTGTTTTTTATAAACCAGAACCATTTATATAGATGCAGGTGAAAATAATAATTTTTATTAACAACACCAAACAGGCATGCGTAATCAGCTCCTCAGATTATATACAAATAACTATGAATGATAATTAATGATAATTAACACTATTTCAGATGTATATTATACAGTAGAACTCCCCAGGCAGCAAGAATATATTCCTGGGATATTAATGGAATATCCCAGGAATAAATCTTTCTTCCCAGGGATATTCCCTTAATATCCCAGGAATAATGCTTGATACCTGAGTCCGCTGTAATGAAATCCTGTATAGTTAATGTAGTGTCCTGAGTAATGAGGTGTTCTCTATGTGAAAAAAATACATTAGTCTGCCAAAAAATGGCCATAAGTTTTCTATAACTGTTGGTCTTTAATGGCAGACTAAATAAAGAAATCGATCTACAAAAACATCAATTCATAATCATTTAATATTACATTGATAGTACAAAATTGAAATATAATTCGTCAATATATATTCAGTTACAATTAAAACTGTAGAATAAAATATAAGTAGTTTAGAGTTAATCCGTAATTTTATTTTATACTGCAGTTTTAAATGTAACTGAAACAATGTGATAATATATTTTGACACAAATCATATATTCCAATTTGTTGAATAAATGAAAAATTAAATGAATTTTATTGGAATATGAAGGGAAAGTCGTTAATTAACAATATTATTAATTTATATTTTTGGAGATCAACTACAAACATACTGATAATAGTTCTAAAATATTTGAGCATCATTTTGTTATCAAAGGACAAGAATATTTATAAGCTTTCAAAATAACGAGCTATACGGATTTATCGTCACATTTTTTCGATATTATTTGTACTTTGAATAATTTAATTATTTTACCTTTAATTATAAATTGGAAGGATGTTCTTCACCGTAAAATTTTATTCCTAGAGGAATATTATTTGTATGTTCTAAAAGATACATTATTATTTATTTTGGTTTTAAAGTCTTTTATCCTACCTAATTTTCTTTATAATTTTGTAACTGTCCTTTAACCATAACACCATTTTATAATATATGCATTAGTAGAAATAATAATTTATATATAAAAAGTTAAATCGGTCGTACAGTGTTAACGGTATCTTGAAATAATTTTTGGATTATTACTATATAACGTACTGCATTTTACATAGGATAAGATAGGAATTATCGGTCAGTTTCACATCTTCGGTCATACTAATTCAATTTAATTTCAATTGAAATCCATGATACCTGTGGGTATCATGGATACCAAATAAATTTAAAAATTATTAGTATATCATTTTTTCTTCACATTCCGAAGATGTGGAATTGACCGATAATTTGTAACTTACCCAATTAGTCAAAATATAACTATGATGTTGAAATCTCCTTATGTTAAGTTGAAACTGAATAAAACTATTCAATTCAATAAATATTCATTTAAAATATAAGGCATAGAATTGGTTGAAAGTTTACGTTTATTATTACGAAAACTTTATCATTTTAGCAATGCATTTAATTGGTAAGATTATACTCATTAATATTTCAAGTATTCTAATTCCCAGTTAATGAATAATTTCATCTCAAATTAAATTCAATAATATATTTGTTGGCTTCAATATTTATGAAATAATCACCCGGAAAGATGCTTAATTAGCTAGTTAAAAAAATTAATACAGAACACTATAATGCAAAAGATACAGAATGAAAAATAGCATAATATTCTTTTCAATAAGAAAATGTAATTTATAATATAAACACAATTAACAGAGATATAATTATGTTTCTATACAAATATTAATTTTAATATTTTATTATTTGTATGTAATCTCAGTGTTACACGTTTAATCGCTTATAATAATGAAGCAAGCAAACATCTCCAGGGAAAAAATAGGTAAAATAACAATTTCTAAAGCCCGAACAAAATAAGAATAGAGAAATTCTGCATCAAATTGAGCCGAAATGTTGCCATTTAATGCCCGTCATAAAGGCCCAAACAACAATGGACGGGGTTTATTGACCGTGAAAAATATGCCTTTAGAAAATTACGAGTCTTAGTAAGTATTATGAGTCTTATGATGCATCTCTATTGGAAAAAACACACCCAACGTTTTTGAGTTTTGTAGAGTAACCTAGATAAAGGTAGATAAAAATGGATCTGTAGTAACAACTTGTTTATATATAAACGTTTATATAGCAAACGCTGCACACACCGAGTTCAATTGGTTATTATCTTGTGTAAAATACACTCTACCATTGGATTCTTATCATGTCTAATGATAAGGTTCCTACTCTATCTATTCTCTACTTACTCTAATGATGTCCATCACTGTAACGTGAGATAATAGAATAAACTATACACTCCCCATAACATTTTAATGAATCCTGCTTAATTATTTTTACCTAATAGAAATACTTACGAAAATACTGTAGATGTGACAAATAGCTTCAATATTTCTTATTATTTCTGTGATTCTACGGTAATTACAATAAATATCACATTATTCCAATACTTTTTAAATAAAATTACTGACTATTATTTTGACGGATAAGAAACTCATTCTTCATCAAATTCTCTATGTTTTTCCTGCAATAAATATGCATTATACCTATTTTATACAATTTAAAATAATAAAAATTTTGACATCAAGGTACG